>JAECUM010012056.1:0-47269 GCA_016617855.1 Megalonaias nervosa
TGACTGGGCAGGTGGATTCTTCAGTATGAATTATTTATAATGGTATTGTGCATGGATGAGATATACTTAATTTCATAATTGATTAGAATCGTCCTGAGATCAGTTTTGTTGATAATATTGCTGCAATATGCGACTCAGCAATTTTATTTAGCTCGCAATATGCAGAGGGATTAAGGAGTGGAAACGCTGAAGTTAAACATGCAAATAAACTGATTAAACATTTAATTAGAGTAATACACATATCACTTTGAATTTTGTATGATTTGTTTAAATAATGAGGTTTACAAGAAAGGTATTTCTGCATTTAACAGCCAGCTATGTTAGAGTTGTGATGAATACCTTATTAGGCTTTCTCCCTTTCTCAGTATAAGCACATTAAATCTTACAGTTCGAACTTTTACAAATAATTATTTGCATATGCATTGTAAGACGCATACCAATGTTATATTCTGCTGCGTTTTGTTCAGGCGATACCTTAGAAACGTTTAAGAATATGTAATATTATGATGAAAGTTAAAACAATAATTCTAGAAGAGACATGAATATTGTTTTAATGACTAAAGCATCTATCAGGAAACATTGACTCTGATGACGCGAGTACTCAAACACACGATTCCTTTCATTTAAATTCTAAAAGATCAGAGTAATGATTGAATATGTAACAATAGTGTATTAACTGTCATTTAGATAATGGGGCTCTTGTTACCCTGCATAGGTTTAGGCTTTACATAGAGATATACATAGCCCCTACTCATTATTGGAAAGAGTATGAGAATATTTTGAACACTCAGTATTGGTTATTGTATCTCTTGTATAGCGCCGAGTACAATTTACGAGATGCAGAAGTCGTTTAGCAAAAAATGAAGTGTCTGACTTCCTAAAGAACGTTGAGGTTAGGGGTGAATATTGGCATTGATGTTTCCGTGCTTCGTTAGAAAATGTATAATTTGGTTCAGATTTTGTATCTTCTATGGATATCCGCCATGAAGAATGTGATGAGTTGATATCAACATTACAAGATAATATTAAAATGTGTCCTTTTGTAAAAGGATTGAGGTGTAATAACATCCATCTCTAATCGATATCAATGCAAAGTCATTTAATTTTGATATTTTAGATTTTAAATGCCTAGCATTTTCCACGGTAAATATCGGGACAGAATTAATATTTTGGAACAAAAACCAACCTCATCTGCGCACTAAATCCTATACAGTTAGGACAACGATAGCACTGAAAGTGAATAACATAACATACTTCTAGTTTTTGTTTTGTCTTGTTTTCATTAAAAATGAAAATAAACCTGTTGCAAAATTTGAACTAAATACTACTGTTCAGAGGATCTGAAGCCTGGCAAAGCTGCTATATACTCATTTCTATTTTATCTTCTGAGATCTTGCGCATGCTTACTTCTGCCTAGTTACTTGTAATGTAATTCATTGTAATAATAAATGCCAGACAATAGCTTGAGACCTAGACTTTATTTATAGGCAAAAATATAAGGATGGGATAATTGATGTTTACTGTGTTGTGCAAGTCAGTTTTGATGTAGAAAATTGATGTCCTTAAAGCATTATGAGAACCCAAATACCCTTTATCTGGTCAATTATTTTACGTGATTTAATGAGACTTTGATTCTCCCGCACAAATTGGTTATATGGTTTGGCTCTAATCAGTAGCATCATAAAGAGATAAATGCATGAAGTCTATCTTTGATATGGTTTATACTGTCACAGAATAAGGCAAGAAATAACTTGGTTTTGCCTTAGATCTATTTTTGACCTTTATTCATTGTGCATGCGTACAACGTTACCTGGGGTGAATCATTGTTTCTCCAGGTGAGCGACTGTACTAGCATGTATCTCGTCGGAAACTACATGCGACGAGAGTCACGAAAGGCATGGTATACATTAGTATTTTACCCTGACTATTATTCACTATCTTATGGATTTAAGGTTGATTCCATTTCAAACTGAGACATTGATCTTTTGGATTTTGTCAAGGAGTGAACGTTCTCCATTATGTTCTCCGGCCATAGGGGTAAATGTTAAATTTATGTTTTATTTGATATGTGAAGCCTATTCTCGTTTTAATGTCATATCGGGTAATGAAGCCTTTACTACTTCAGATTGGAAACTTTGTGAACTTTGGATTACAAGTTGCTATTACAGTTTAATTTATTAGCATATATCTACAAATTAATTCAGAACCCATTATTATGACCAGTTCGGTTTTATTGTAGCTGTTTAGGGTTGAGCGTAGCTGTCCATAGAGTGGCGTGCTGTCTGTACGTATGTGTATACCTGTCCATAGGGCTGTGTAGGGCTGACGGTAGCTATGTAGGGCTGAGCTGACTGTAGCTGTTTAGTGCTGTGTGCTGTCCGTACGTGTGTGTATACGTAAGACTATACATGTGGTGGAACCACGAATGTAGGCGTAGCCAATACAAGGGTGCTGGGTGCTGTCTGTACGTATGTGTATACGTATATCTGTACATGTGGTGGATCCGTGAAGGGTGTGAGCGGCCGATAAAAGTGTGGGCCAACCCAAGGATTCGGTGAAATTGTGTGGTTTATCAGTTTATGAATCATACGACTGTTCAAGTGTTACGAGTCATGTTTGTTTCAATTGATTGTGGTTTCAATTGAGTACAATATTGGTGTCTACATTACATGAGATTATGTGAATCTCGCTTTCATCTCTTTCATTGTTTACATTACATGAGATTATGTGAATCTCAGTTTCATTGTTTTCATTGTTAATATAGGAGGTTATGTGAATCTCGCTTACATGGCATAATATAGAAGATTATGTGAATCTCGTCTACAGTGTATATTTTTCGAAGCATATTTGAATTCTTTGAGTTTATTTGAATCTTAATGGTATTCCATGCGTGAGATTATCTGGATCTCGCTTGTGTTGCATAATATTAGTGCAGACGTATTTGAAGTCCCTGAGGTTATTAGAACCTCACTTTTCACACGTAAGATTATATAGATCATATTTTTATTTTTCAATTTGGGAATGTGTGTAGAGTGATTGGATCAATCGTATGATAGGAGCGGGAGAGAATCATTGCATTTGTAATATATATATATATATATATATATTCGTAGTAATCCACTCTATAAATTTCCATCGTCCATCATTGTTTGTGTTGTTCATCTAGTAGAAAAACCCACTCGGTTTCAATTCTTTTACATATACGTTGTTTTGATAGATGATGTCATTTCAAGCCGAGACGAATAGCAATGACATTTCATTAATTTTTTCAGTTACTGAAGGTGACCTTAGTGGTCCTGTTGTTAGACTTTGGTTTCTGCTTCAATTTAAGCATATTTTATTTCATCAACCTGTACTTGAGAAGATTAAAAAAAGGTACAATATAGAAGGTAAAGGATTAGTCGCAAGCCAATATCATAAAATCTTTTTCTCCTTAAACAATTACAGAATTATAAATATATATGTGTTGCGTATAACTATATTATATGTATTAATTTGTATGATTGTAGGTTGTAAAGAGTCATTTCGCAAACAAAAATCCATATTTAATAGCTAATTATATTGTTTGTGTGTTTGTCCTTTAAGATAAGGTCATTCTGTTTGGTAAACAAGTTTGTTTGGCCTTTTGACCTTGGAATGTGTAGAAGAAATATTGTTGACGAATTTGGGTTTGATTTTCAAGTCATTGATTTCGTCATAGGACAAACCAAGCCACATGATTTCTGATTGGTTAGCTGTTAAAGGACCTAACCTCTTTGACAAGTTGGAATGATCAAGAATGAGATACTTAACCCTTATTCTGGTTCCGAAATTGTGTTTTAGTTTTTCATGAAAGGAATGTTTACCTGAGAATTTTTCATGTCTGAAGCATCATTCGTAATAGAATTAGCTTTAGTTGTGTTCAGTTGATACGATTTATTTCACTGCAATTATAATGTGCCCGTAAACATTAGTACTAAGTAACTAATTTAGACTTACTGTGAATACATTTAGAGACATTTTGGATATGTTTGTTATACATGAAGACTGTCAAACTATTCCAGACTATTGGTACATCAGCGTATTAGAATGAACTTCGTTACGAACATTATTGGAACCCATTCGGAATACTCGACACCTTTGGATTATTGTCTTTTTTATTTTCCAGGGAAATAAATTATTATTGATTTTAAAAAAGTTAATGACCTTTTGTTACTTAGTTTAAAAACTATAGTAATAACATATAAATATAAATATATGGGGGATGACAATGAGTGTTAATGATAAAACTACGTTTTTTAATTATGACATTTAAGAGTTTCTTCGTTAATATTGCCACTTGGTCACGGAATATAAAGCAGGAGAATGAACAACGAGGGAGTGGTGAAAGACAAAGGAGAAAAGAATTTAAAATGAGAAATTGTCAATTAAAATGTGTCAAACATTGTGTAGAAAGTTAAGAAATCTAATAAAATAAAGACACAAATGGCAATATTAACAGTGCTTGCGAATCATTTGGAATCATTTGCAAAAAGGAGAAATGTTTTCAGCTGTTTGTGACCGATAGAAATGCATGCGTGATAGTAATAAATGCGTGTAAGTATAACTGTTTTGATTTTCCGATACATTTTTTTTTTTTAACGTCATTGAAAATGTTGACTTCATTAGGAAGCATTGTATCTCCACAGTGGAAGGAATTTAAAGTTAAATTACAATACGGAGTGATGAATTGAGACAATTCCATGAGTTGTTCTTGGTAATAAAGCAAGATAAGAAGTGGTATTTGTACTTTCAACAGGTCCACATCTACAGCGTGGTGATCCGATTTTATGCTTTGTTAATAAATGTTGATTAGTGAACTACAAAATGTTCTAAGTCGTGCATGAATAATTTGAAAACGTGTCTGGGAACATAAGTGGCGCCATTCTTTAATGTGCATACGAAGTTGATAATGGAGTCTGTTTGGCAGGTCTCAATAGACAATCTGGACGATGATGAAAGCGATGAATATGAAGAGAATGAATGTTCTGAGCCTGCTGGCAGTGATATGAAGTTTTAGATCTTTTATCATCGCAACATTTTGAGATACCTAAGGATGGACGTTATTTGCCTACGGCACAAAAATTTAGTTAAAGAAAGATGTAAGAAACAACAAAAACCGCTCCATGCCTTCTTTGAACCTGGCTTTTGAACTGTGAACATTATGTAAATTATTAAGAGTTGTTGAGTATCATTCATTTTTCCAATGGACATATAGTAAAAGTATAAAAGTATCGCGTACCTCAGATATTTCTTGTGACGAGGACTGTATTTGTTTGTGGAGAAACTGTATTATTCATATGATAGATCGTATATTTGTGGAGAAACTATATTATTCATGTGACATATTCTATTTGTTCAGATTATTCTTAGTTAAATACACGTATTAAAAGAACTACGGATTTCTTAATTGTGTGCACTCTTACACCCTGACACAAATGCAAGTTTTGTTAAAACAGTTTAGCAGAAGCTGAATATTCTACATGTTTGATTTTTTTTTTATGGCAAATGTTTCGTTCAACAAAAATCAGGTTTGTGTATACCTGACCAGTACCTTTTATTTTGTAAACTAATAATACACAGTTAATATTTCTCTATGAGTGTGGGTTAAATGTTAGGAATATTATCAAAGGAGGTAAATAAGTTTATTTGGGTCTGGGTCTAGGACATTTGAATTTCCGCATGAAGATTCCGTTGAACCTGATATTTACCGAGTTCGTTATTATTATTTGAGTGAAAGATTTTATTTTCTTAACAACTTACACTATTCTATAAAGGAACTTTTGATCCATATTTTGGTTCTACTTTTGTGTCATAATCGTGATGACTTAAAAATTCGATTTTGCATTTAACCATTGAGGCAGAATCAGCCTTAATTTTGCTTTCAGTATTTCATTTGGGTGGAATATTTATTTCAACTTAATATTCAGTGGATAAAATGTGCTCATCTATAATATTGTTGGACTAGAATATTAATTTGGAATTGTAGTGATTTCACACAAGAAAAGTTTTGGATTTTATTATTGTGATACATCAAAAGACTAATCTAAATTCAGGCCATTGGTACATTACCACGTTTGAGAACACAGGCACATCGACACGTTCAATATTGGAACTGTTTTGGAATAGCACTGGAATTCAGTTGAAACTTCATACACTTGGACTTGAGATACACCTTGTATGAGTATTTGGGATTTAATTCGCATTACTGTAAATCATTTTCTAAACTTTTTACTGTGTATTCTAGGGAAATAAATTATCATGTTGAATTTTACAAAACTTAGTGTTTGCTATTTTTTATTTCTTAGTTTATGACGATAGAGTCGTACTAATATCATTTGGCAAGATCTGAATTTGACCTTTAATTTTGGTCGGTCGCCTCCTTTTTCTTGCTTAAAAAGAAGTGTGCTTCAGACTTCCATTGGTCAGAGAAAAGAATTAGCTTTAATAGCACAGTTAATAATGTAGGTTGTTCTTTGAGTATATGGTCATCAATTTTTGAGGGTTTTTTTTAATGTTTGAAAAATAATGGTATTGATTCTGTGTTAATATATTTTTTAATGGCCAAAGGACTTTAACACATTGAAAACGTCTTGATTTTTCAATGGGTGAAATTTAAAACTTGTTGCCTTCTTGCTATTTTAGTAAGGAGTCAAAGTTTCTAAGTTACTACATTTCTAAAATTGTTCTTTTTCTCTTCGCTCTTTCTTCGTTCTGTACTCATTAGTGATAGACAGGTTGCATTTGACCCAATGTGTCGGAAATCTTTCCATAACTTATTTGCAGTAATGATACAGTGCTCTAGGATGTTGCTGTTGACTTTTCTTTTCACTTCGAATACAATTTCCTTCAGAATTGTCTTTTTGTGAAGAGAGCTGACGTTTTTATGTTTATACTTATCATTGATTTTGAATGCAATATTAATTATCCTCATTCCACCACTCTGGTATTTTCAAATATTTTACTGTTTATTGTTTTAGCAATGCATGATTTTCAGGTCTTGCACTGATAATTTTTTTTTTTCAAGTGTCAACCATATCAGTAACTTTATCAAACCCCTTTATTAGAGACCAAGGAACCTCATCAATATCCTTGCAGAATAGATAAGATAAACAATTCTTAGTTCGTATATACTTATTTCAACATTCTGCACATTAAGTGTCATTTTGGGAATCTTGACTACGTTTTCTATTCATTAATGCTATTTAGTCGTCGATAAAAACCAAAGCAAGGCGAATATTAGCAGCGCATGAGATTATTTCAAAACGTAATCTCACGTACCTCCGCAGTAAGATATTACATTTGAGTGAAATAGTTTATTGTGTCATTTTTTATGAACATCCTTTGAATACAATGTGATATCATATTGGATTGGTAGATTTCCGCACAATTTATCGATCAATCGATTAACTGGATATTGCAATTGATTGCCATACTTTTACTGATTGAAATGTTGGTCTCGGTAGACGTTTGTCTTATTCGTCAATAAGAAAACAGATTTTTTATCTCAGATAAAGATGAAGGAAAAGATAGTGTCTACAAGTCTTAGTGTAGAGACATTTTTATTCATTGCGTTATCATTTCTTAAATTATATTTTGCTGCAATGAAGCAAAAGAGATGCCACGGTGGTGAACAGATTACAGCAGTCAATCCCTATATTACTCCGCATCTAATATAATAACATCATACACAATAGACAAGAGGCTCCTTTACAGACCACGATTTTTAATTTTTGTACTGAACTGAAACACTTGAGATGTACATGAACGGAAACCAATATGAAATTTAACTGATATCGAAATGATTAGACAGCTTCCATCTCCTTTGATCGTGATCAAATTCGTTTGCCCAGGATGACATTCACCACTTTTGATTTCCATTTTAATATTAATTTTAGTACATGAAAGGAATACGTCTCCTGAGATTCAGGAAAATTACAAACTTGGAGTTTAATTAATATTAAGAAATATCGGAGAGCAAGTATTTATGTCTTTAAGAGTAAATATGTGAAGCATGCAATATGTCAAGATCATAGTTTCGAAACCCGAGTAGGAAGGATCTATGAAGCTAGTCTGTCAAGCTTGAATCAATATAACATTAAAAATTGGGAGTACTGTGATAACAATTATTCTGAATTAAACAATTCAACAGATGTGAACTCCTGTAACAATTCTCCATTTGCTATAAATTGATGCAGTGTTTGTTAGGGCATTTGCAAAGATAGAATCAGTATCATACCGTTTATTTCTAAAGATGAATGCATACATATTAAGAAACTGATAGTTTGCTGCAAACCTTTTTCAATATATCGTTTCGCACCTTTAAAAAATGATCTATGATTTATGCTTTAAAGAAAAATTAAAGGAAAGCTTTCACAAATAACCATACAAAGGAACCCTACAACATCATACTTTGCCGATTCTACTTTCTTATCACTATTATGAACTTAAACAGTCATGCAGTAAGGTTTCTAACGTCAGCATCTACGAAAGTTTTAAATAAGTGTTATTTATCTGACAACAACTTGTGGTACAGTTTTCTCAGTCTATATCAGCTTAGTGATGTCCGGTAAATGCAGGGGTAGCTTATTTATTCGCATCATTAGTGCAGTAAAGATAAGAAAATCGCCAAGCGATTTCGACATGTACGAATTCCTTTTTACGGCGATCGTCACAATTATAATTAAATGGATTGACACACCCGCAATGTTACTTTCCACGCACTGAAAAGTTGCAATTGTCAAAGGTCATTTGGAATCTCCACAAAGAAGGAATTTTGACAGTTAAATGTGTAAATAATGCAGGTTTTATTTTAGATAAGTTTTATAAAGTGTGTTTCTTCTGTAACGTAAGACCGAATAGATTCCTGAATTTTTTTTTCAATGTTTTGTGTTAAATATGAATGAACATTCCACATAAAACAATGTACTTCTAACCCGCATGACCGCTGACACTATGCAAAAGGACATCACTCGTACAAAGTGCTAATATGTATATTGCGAACACAAAAACGTCAACGACATATCTATAATGTTGCGTCATTGAAATTAAAAATGAAATAATATAATCCGAATCTATATTTAAAAAGCAGAAAACTGTATAGTGTGAATTACTTACATTGTGGTGAATCTGGCATTTAAACTTGGCAAGAACACTCTTGCATTAAACTTGCCCACATATTTTACTCGCTACAAGAATGAAATATAGCATGATATTAACTAAGATCACAATTAGTTTTATCCCATATGGTAAGCAACATTAACACAACCACACCATGATGCTGATATTCTAAAGAGTAAAGAATTTTCTTTTGACCAATATCTATAATGTCCAAATCTAACCGATGCATCACATCCAGATGGGTTGATAGATGACATGTATAAATAAAACGTGATCACAATAATGGCTACATAGTGCCAGGCACAGGTAAAGTTTCAAAGTGGATATTAATGACCACCAGTTTCCGTAATTTGAAAAATTACAGTATGTTTCTTTCAAAGAGCATGAAGTATGCTTGATTTTGTTTATTTTAAAGATCACATTCTCTATTCTTCACTCGGAATAATATTTGGAATGATTGTTACTGTTTTACATGAGTAATGATAGCCTTCAAATATGGTCATGGCTTGCAAAAAATCTGTATCTATTAGTCAAATGTATCAGTCAAACCTTGGATAATAGGCGCCTCAAAATGCAATCAGTCCATATTTCGACCGTATGCGTACAATGGATGTATCTACATTACACTAGTCTCATAGATCCGTTTGATCCTCGATTTAAGAGTTGACCACAAATGTTATAAAAATATTTACAAAAACGAATAATTAGAAAACATTATGAAGGTTAATTTTTATACTTTTAATTTTATTTGCAGCTTTGCCTGTCCAATCGTTGACAGAAAAAGGTATTTATAATGATCCTAGGATTTCAAAAAACAATTTCTGTAAATACCCAAATATTTGTGTACGTAAACTTAAGATCAGTTTATTTTTGAGTATGCATGTTCAAAACAGAACACCTGTTACGTGGACACAAAAAAAAAAAAAAAATTATGAAACATTCCTCTTTTGATGCATCGACATTAAATGCCCATACTAATACATTCATGTTTGGATGAATCAATACAAAAATGCCCAATTTGATGCATTTCTCGTTGGATGCATGTAATTGCAACATTTCTTTCATCTATTAAGAGATGTATGAACTATTGATTAGGTTCCATGACATCGTCCGTGCATAAATACTTTAAGGTGTTCTTCGAACACCAATACCGCATATTTTTATCAAAAGCTTTCATGTATCTAAATATGATCTCATAGTGTCGGGACGTTAGACTTGAACTAAAAGGTTTCGTTTGAGAGATGGATTGTTGTCTTTGCGAACTCCTCTAATACAATATATTCCACCAGATATAATAACTTACATTTAAATACAATCAGCCTGTGGCCCAATCATTTGACGTAAACCACATAGGACATACCATGAGTTTCCCTTTTCCTACGATTAACTGAAGACAATTATTTTACTTTCAGGCTATTTGTGTGAATAATGATAAAATATAGACACAAAAAGAGAAAGCAAAAGACAAAAACATCACATAATAAGAAACATTCGTCCGTTTGAGCTATGATAGCAGCTGTGATATGATTACTTTCAATCACTTGAAAACCGGCAAATGTCCACATTCTTCTTTGAACTGCGTTAGTTTATTTACACCTTTAAGTTAATATTTAATCACATTCGTGATAGGCTGGGGTCCATGTTACGATACCAACCCCCTCTGTCCATTGACCGATACCCTTAATTTTATTTTCTACCGAGTCTCGGTGTGGCAAATTGGTCATATTCCGACAGACGTGACTTTCTTCCCCAATACCCCTTGGACAATCGATTCGAGAAATGGCTTCTAAAATGTTGATAGTACTGATCCTTAAGTTAACATTTGAACCATGCTTTTCATTGTCAAAGAGTGGAGTATCTGTTACAGGTCCCCCACCCCCGAATCATCTATTCAATTACTGATACCATAAGTTGTATTTGTAACGAGTCCCTTTGGGGTAAATTGGCCTTATACCGACAGAGGTAACCTATTATGCTGAAATACCTTTCTACCACTATACTGCTGAGTAAAAGACTTACTTACAACAGGAAGATTTGCCTACAACAGGAGCTTTGAGTTAAGGAATACTTGTCAGCAGCAAGAGAAGCATTTTCCAAGGTTTCGACCTCATGCTCTTCAAGATAAGTCTAAATGTCTCTATGGACACAGTTAATAAACTCTTAAAATAACGAGTTATTTGAGATTTTCATATTCATGTTCAACTTTCTCGGCTAAGCACCATCTATCAAATTGTTGAGCTTTTTCCCATGGAAATTCGTCATAGGCATGGTCAGTTGATTTTCTAGAACTCCTGAATTTTGGCCGATAAGCCTCAGGGACTAACCAATAACCCTTCAGGATACAGTCTTTAACCACATCATAGCCAGCACTCTGCTCTAGTGACAGTGAAATGTAAACATCTCGAGCTCTACCAGTAAGTACACATTGTAATAATAGTCCAGTACTCCCTTGGCCACTTCAAATTCTCAGCAGCGTTTTCAAAATAAGGAAAATAGCTGTCTGCTTCTTTTCCAGAAAAGGGGGCACTAACGTAATATTTCTTATAACATCAAAAGTAGGGGAGTGTTTTCCTTTTGGCAGCTCTAATTCTTTTAACCGAATTTGAAATTCCCTTTCATCCTTTCCCCTTTGCATTTGCATATTTAATTTTTCTTTCTCAAATTGCATTTGCATTTCTTCCCTTTTTCTTTCCATCTGTATCATTTCTATCTGAAACTGAACCTGTCTTATCTCTAATTCCAACTTTTTTAGCTGGACTTCCATTTTCAAATTGTCCAAACACTCCTGCGCAAAATTCAAAATGTTCTCTACTTTTGATGATATTGTGAATAAAAGCCTGTTGTTTTCACTACAGATTTCAAGCAAAATATGAAATAGTACTTGGGATTTAAAAACTGGTGAATTTAAATTTCAAAAAACAATTTTCTGAAATATTTTAGCCAAAATTCATGTATCCGAAGACTAGCGCCCAGTTTTCTTTTGTTACTTGTAGGCTTGTACAAAAGTAACAAAAGAAAAGAGTGAAGCCATCAAGCTTTGTAAATTTTAACAAATTTATTTCCCTAGAAAACAAGGTAAAAATATAAATTAGGACTTACGGTTTGTGAATATAATCCAAAAATTAATCCTAGAATTCAAAAATATAAGTCCTATCACTAAAAAGTTCTAATTGAATCCAGGCTTAAATCTCGATGAAGCTCAAATATGGAAGGCGTTGACGTCCTCTATAACCAGTTTGTGTTGATGTGTCAACAGTTCTTTGTTGAGTCACCAAGAAAATAATTCCGGCTTTTTAATTCCAAATAATTTAGTGAATGTCTTTGTCCAAGTATTTCGCTGAAGGAGAATATTTCCCAGGGTGAATAAGTTATTTTAAATATGAAAATCAACTCAAATGGCAACAACAAGACAAATACCTTGAGCCCAAAGGTACAATCTTTACGACTCGCTAAAATTCACTGAGATATGAGTATTAAACCCAAATAAAACGTCATTTCGACACTCGTGATGGGTTACATAATCACTTACATTGTCTGAACAGCGCAATGAAAAACAAAATGCCTTTTCGCACGTAGGCCAAAATAGCCCTATTTAAAAATCAGATTCTCACGCTGGAAATGAATAATAAAAAAAGGCTGTTTACAACATGGCTACCACGTGGGCCGAACATGACATTGGTAATAACCATTTTCGCGTAGTGTTTACAAATGCATGAACCAAGGTGAGCTAAAAATAGTGATAAACTAATACTTTTGTGTTCTAATCAGGTCAAAATAGAAGACTGAATTTTTAGAAAAAAAATATCAAATCCCGTGAAAATAATCATTACAGTAAAATGTAATGAAACAAAAATAAAATGAAAAAGAATTTCAAACTAACACACAAGTAATTAAATTACATATAAGTAACAACTCCAGATGCATTTGGAGTTCCATCAATTTGGAAATTCTGCTCATCTTCTATGATCTTGTTTAGTGAAGGATATGTAGCAAGTCTGACGGACGCTTCACTTATATACCTGAAGCACGGACGTGAAGATAAACACTCCCGTTACACGACAACTAACAATACACACCACAACTAAAACATGGACCGCGCGAACCTAAAAGAAACACTCACTTCCACTTTTACCTACAAACACACTTTATTACCATTCATACATACAACCCTAAAACAAACACACACACACACACACACACACACACACTATCCTACAAAGCCAGGCAAACGAAGTGTTTATAGACACACTTCTATCCCTTCACTTACATTGATATTAACATACCTACACACAAATATTGATAAATTTGGTAACAGAGTAATATCTCTTTTCTAGATTTTTGGCGGTAGCCATGAAAGAGGCTGTTTTTATATTTGACAGTCTCTCTTATCGAATTGGATTACGTCTCGCTGCAGGTTTCCCCACAGGATACGGCCTGCTTCTAAATGAAGGAGAAGGAGAACTCCTGGGTGTCCACACGACAGTCCACAAATCCTCTCTGGCTCTTGCTGCTATTATTGTTGCTGCTGTTGCTGTTGCTCTCTCTGCTTTTGTTTCTGCTGCCTATATCTCTGTCCACATCTCTTCTTGCTTCACTTCTACTCTAAAGACCTATTTTATTAGGTCTTGTGCCGCTTTAAGCATCCTTACACTCCCTCTTTCTTCCGGCTTTCGCATCAGGATCTGACTGAAACGATGTAAATTGACGTGGACTTCGTTCAGCTTAGCTAATCTGGAACACATGTTTATCTGTTGAAGAGTCAACAATGGATGGTCAGACTGGCGACCGGCCCGTTTTGTGTGACTCAAGCGCGGACGCTATATATCTCACCTAACCCAGAGGGATAGAGAGAAGTGAAAGAGCATATATATTTGTACACTATCCATTTTTTTAGAACAAATCATAGACAATCATTTTTCCATAATACAACATTTTTATTCAATCAACAAACAACCAGAAAATAAATAACAATCAATATAATATCAACAAATTTTTTAAACATGAACTTATTGACAGGGTTGACAACCTTGTGAAGTCAAGTTTGACTTCCACTGATTGAGGTCTGAGGCCATTGATATTCACTAAGTTTTCTATCTAAAGACAAGAGATATCCATAATGGTCACAAAACCATCTATCTACTTTGTTATCATTTCTAGAAGAGTCACGATCAAAATAAGTTACTAAATGTTCTAAGGGATATCCAAGGCTGCATTTATGAAGAAAATACACACAATATTGTCCACACCATGCAATCTGTGCATTGTAATTTCACATTATTGATTCGTATAGTCTGGGCATTTCTTCTCATAAAGTCAATGATGTCGTCTTCCAAAGGTGGTAATCGATACGAATCAAAATATTCCACTTGGTCATCGTGGGGAATGTAGACGTCTACCCAGTGGGTTCCTGGGAGGTGGCTGTCGTCAGTGTTGATGACATAAGCTTGATGGTCTTTAGGTTTGCAATGAGGAAGATTATCTTTAGCGCACACCACAGGATTCCAAGAAATGGTGTATGAACTGTTTTTCAAAAGGTAATAAACTTCCCAGGTATCCATTTATTGCTAGTTTTGTTTCACAGGTAACGATAAGTCATCAATTCAATCTTGACTTTTTGCTTGAAATATCTGTCAAGTAAACGTCTCTTCGCTTCGTCTCCGTACTCTGTGCAAAGAGAGATTCGATGCGATGGATCTCTAGAGAAGTCAATGGAGGGGAGGAATGATCACATAAGCCTTTATACCACTGATGCAACACTGCTTCTTCCGAGATGAGACCCCAAGCGTCATCCAATTTTTCTTCTTGACACATCATCAGGAATTTATCGTGTTGAATTTGACTGGGATGATCAATATTCATTCATAGCAATGTTTCTTGGTCAACGCTGTAATTTCTTCTGTCAGGTATTTGGCAAAGCAGGAGACTGAATGTTTTTCTTATTCTGGCCATCTCGACATTGTCATGTCTTCGTCTTTGTCTTTTTTGGTGACTGGTTCTGCTTCCAAGTTATCCTCGAATCCCATTTCCAAAACGGCTCCACCATTCAAAAGGGGATAAGTGTCATCCATAGCTTCTAATAGTCTAGAATTACTTTGCTCAATCTGTTGACTTCTTGAGTATTGTCGAATTCGGCAAACAAGATGAAATTCACCGTGTTGCGTAGAGATTCTTCAAGCTGAAGTTCCATACAGTTTACCAGATTTTATAGGTGGAAATGTCCCTCGTCATTTCCTTGGTCTGGAACGAAATCAAAGGCCCACAAAGCGTAGCCTCCTGAATAATCGTCGTACGAAATGCTATAACTGGTGTTGGTCCCTATCTGTCCCGTGGCTTCGTACAGAGATAAGTCCGATCTCAAGTAATTCTTCTGGGTAAACTTAGGTTCGAAGGGTCTGGTACACAAGGTCTTGCCATCGCGACTGACTTCGATCTAGGACACTGTAGTACTTAAACTGGAAAGGATTGGCAGTGACAGCTCCTTTTGAGGGCTTCATTGCTGACGTTACCAGCGATTAAACTTTTGGGTAACTGTCCTTGCTACAGAATGATATTCGATCTTGGATCGGAGTCCAGCGGCAATGGTGAAGATTTTTACTTCCCCGCGTCGTATCGGATACTTTGTGTCGTTATGCTCAAAGTGTGGCTGATGTCGTTTCCCACTTTAGGTAACACTTCCACGCGTCGCACGTAGAGTCTGACTTCTTGGATGATGGTTTTGTACTCGTTTACATCGGCCATCAAATGGAAAGCGATACTGCTTCGATTCAGTCTCAGCCGGACATCCACTCCGCCCAGCAAATACTTTTCTTGCAACCACATGTCCAAATGCAAACGATCCTTCAGTTCTAAAGTACGTCCTTGCAGGATTTTCTTTCGATGGTCGTTAAAGCCACATTGTGAGGATTGCCAGCTTTTGTCACGGTTGTGTCGTTGAACTTGTCCTCGCTCACTGTGTCAGGTTTCCATATACGCAAGCAACCAGATGCGTGTTCTTGGCGTCTTTTTCCGTACGTCAAGAGATTTTCGAGGTACGCTCGGTAAGGGTAAGTATCCATGCTTCTGCTGACTAGTTTGTTATTCAAGTACAAATCCACTTTGCTGAACAAGGAATGCATGAAATTGTTGACGGGAGCTACTCTGACTTCGTTTCCTGGAGCAGTGTCGTCCGTTTTTATCACTTTGACTTTCAGATACAAGTAACTGCTATTCAGATCGATGTAATCTTCGGGTTGTCCTTTGATTTCAAATTCGATGGGAGCTAAAGTCGTCAAAGAGGAGATGGGATGAAATTCTACGCATTGGGATTCTTGCATCGTCATCATGGTGTGTGGCATGGCAAACAGATCCAGTTCCGGCTTGAAGCATTTGCAACACTCTCAGTGCATCACTTGTCTCTCTGTTTAATAATCAAAGGCGTCTAATTCTCCGACGGTTCTTCATTGTTTTTCTTTCTGGCTACGTGTGTGTGTGTGAAGTCCTCTGGAGGGGTGTCTTGGTCGTCGCTTTCTGCCTTGTCTAGCTGTGGCGTTAGGGAGGCAAGAATTCCTCGCTCGGTAGCGTTCAGTACATTTATAAGAGTTTTTCGTCGGCCCACAATGTCTTTTCCAGCTTGAAGCAAGGCATTTTTGCCTGCTTTCAAGAAGGCTTCTTTGGGATTTTGTTTGTCGATGATGAGATTTTGGAGAAATTCTTTACCTTGCGTCATAGCGGCATCTTTCAAGGCAATCCTCGCCTTACCATCGGTTTCAAAACGGGGGACACCAAACGAAATGCAGATTTCAGCATATCACCTAAACCATGTCCTCGTTGTCGAGCGACTCCTCGGTACACAGGACACACGACTTACTATTCGTTGGAGAATCGTTTTCGAAAATAGAGCTTTACCGTGACTGTTTTTCGAGAATGGAATATTTTGTCGCAGATCTCCTTTTATGCCAATTTTGATACTATCGAAATACGACTTGCTGACAGGCAAATAATGAGGATATTAAACTTTCCGTTGAACGTGATAGGTGTTTCCACCTTCCTCGTAAGCAGACACAGCAGAATCCACTTTGAAAGGAATGACTCGCAATCAATGTACAGATGTGTGTCCCACCACGCTGTACTTCACCACATTGGAGTACACAAAGATCAAATTCAGTCCTTCGTTCAGTTCCACAGGGCAGCGAAAATACTTGTAAAATCGCTCGTTGTTATTGATATCTCTGGAATTTCTGGACAATTTGAGGTCTCCACCCAACATGTCAAACAAAGCGGGGTGAATACTGATGGACAATGTTATGGCATCTGAAAATCTTATCCGTAGGTGACGAGCTATTTTGTATTATTCGATCTGGACACTTCGTTTGGTTTTGTCCAGGACTTTGCCAGATTGATCAATCGTTTCCACCACATGTTGAGCGCTAAAATAATAGCCTGCCGAGTTTCATGTAATATGGTGCTTAAGGCAGCATTGGCCAGTGATTGCCTTTTGGATTCGAGAAAACCAGGATTGCATGCAACCAACTGTTGTTGCACTTATTCGTTCAGAATTTCGACTCAAAACTTCGTTTGATTTCCATTGACATTTTGGACTTGTGTATGGTGAATGATTTCCACCAAAGCCACTTCCCAATGGGCTTCGTGGTCCAATTGGATGGCCCGTGGTAATTTGGGGGTGAAACAACAAGCACAAAGTATTGTGAGGAAACACATCCATGGAACTGCCACTGGGTAAAGTTAAGTAAAATTGGTTATTCATAATTTCAGAATTCTGCTTTCGGAGAGGTCACTCGAGGTCAAAGGAGTGTCTAAAATAGGGTTGTTGTGGTGGTGCTGGCGGTGATGGTGACTGTTGGAAAGGTGACTGACGTTGGCCGCAATGCTCCCGTTGTTACCGGACTATTTCAGGGAGGGGTTGGGTAGAAGGTAACCGATGCAACTGCTCATTAAAATGGTCCACAATTGTTTGTCTCATTGTTGCAAACAGATTGGCGATGGCGGCCCCGATGACACAATACACCACAAAGATTTGGCAGAAAAAGACGATTTGCGATTTAGGCACACGTTCTCCACACCATACCTACAGGGGTTACTTTGGTAGATCTTGCAGAGAAGAACTCGTAGAAAATCTGGTGCTTGTTGTTGAGGCTGCATTGAAGAGCATGAAGGTCACTCCTTTTTATAGTCGATGACTCGATTCGATCCAAGAATCAAATTTGGGAGGATATACTTTCCAACGCACTTTGACTTCTTTGACACGACGTTTTCCAACTTTACGTGTTCTTCGATCGAGAATGCCTTCGATGTCGTACACCTGGTCTTCATTTTTTTGGTCACTCGTTGTTACTCAGGTAAGTAGAACGATCCTTTCAACACTTCTCCGTTCATATCTTCCATTTAAAGATGGCAGAATGACAGCCACGCACTCGTTCAGTGACACGTAACAATTCTGTGGTCCACTTGAGTTCGTAACCTTTGTCGAAAGTACGTTTGATTTTTCCAATGCGTACCCAGTCTCCTGTGGTCAAAAGTACAGGTTTCTTGGGGACAGTTGCAGTCGGCGACGTACAAAATAGGCGCTCAAAAACGGTTACTTCGTTATCGTCAGCCGCTTCTTCGGGTGCGCATCCGATCGTCCGATGGTAAGATTCGTTGTGCGCTTTGACCAGATGCGGTAAGACGTCTATGTACTTGAAAGTGTGTTCATGCGTAAAATGTTTCCACATGCGTTCTTTCAAGGTGCGTTGAAACGTTCCACGGTGCTGGCTTTGGTTTCGGGATTCTCGGTGGTGAAAAAATGGATGTCTCGTTTCTTCAATTCTTTGTAGAAGGCTTGCTTCAGAAATTCGGTGCCTTTGTCGGTTTGGCATCAAAGAGGGTGACGACCGATTTGTTTCAACACCAGTTTTAGGGCTCGCACTCACTCAGTGCTCGATTTGGAAGACAAAGGTACGACCGAGGCAAATTTGGAAAACAGTCGTTGACTCAAAACATACATTTCTAGCCACGATTGTAGGTGGTCAAATGAGAGACATCGACTAAATCCGCTTGCCAATGATGATCGATACCCTCCACTCGGGTGCGACTTCTGGAATGTTTTCGTCGAATGGGTTTGTGTAACGTGTTCGTAGTTGTTCTTGTAACCATCGTTGCACTTGAGGTAAACGTACACTTTTGAGTAGGGTTTTGGCAGCACAATACAATTTCTGAAATCCTTCGCATCCCGCAGGATGGGCTGGATCGTAGCAAATGCTGGCTAACAAATTCTTCATCAGGACTCTCTCTCTCTCTCTCTCTCTCTCTCTCTCTCTCTCTCTCTCTCTCTCTCTCTCTCTCTCTCTCTCTCTCTCTCTCTCTCTCTCTCTCTCATTCACTCACTCACTCACTCACTCTTCACTGATGCTACTCTGGCTTGGGTGAGATGATGGTTCGGAATCGGCTATCTGTCCAAGGAGGAGTGGACTTCATCTTTTTAACCCAAGCTTTGAGTTCTTCTCGTTGGGAAGTGGGGGAAGGGATCAATAAGGACGCTGCAATCTTACAAGAGATGGGAGGCGCTAACGGCGTTTGAAAGACTTCTCAAACCTCTTCTTCCCCTGGCATCCGTGGGGCTCCGTCAGTCTTGGTCACTGGGGGTGTTGGTGGCGATGGACTTTTCATTAGGTTCTTAAAATCTTTCAGAGCTGGTTGAGCTGTTTCGTCTAAAGCTTTCTCGTGAAAGAGTTGAAGACTTTGGAACACTTGACCGTACCGGTTGAGATTTTTCCGTTTGTGACAAATCGCTGATATCCATCAACGATTACAATTCGTGTTGTAGCTGGGATATCTCGGTCAAATCAGGATTGGGAGTAAATGTGGGGTGTGTTGTTCTTGCCAACGATGGAATTCCATCAATCGTTTGTAAGGGGCTGAAGTCAGTTTCGTCCTATCAAAGTACACGTCTGAGATCCTTTCACCCAGGGGGTCTCTTTCATCTTCTTGGTCTTTTTTTATATCTAGGACGGCTTTGTGAAGCATGAGCTTCCATGAGTCCTGAAATCATTGTTCCCAATACTTCTTTCACCAAGGGTCCTAAGAACAGGAGCAGAAATCCTTCGCATTGCACCAACATCTTTTTTTTGTGACACCCAGGTATTTTCTTTTTGACCATTTGGCGAGGAACGTGTCGATGCTTGGCTAAGCATTCTTTCTGGTGTTGAGACAAGGTTATCATTCCTTTCAAGACATTCCGACAACATTCGCACAGGTTATCGATGACGTCTTTCGAGGCTGATTCAATGAGTTGTTTTCGCATAGGTGGAGGGGCTTTGGACAGATCTGACAAGACGTCCCAATGTTTGGGACAGAAGCGGGTTCATTTCTGGGTGGTGACATCCTTGTTCGTTCCAAAGCAGACACAAAATACACTGATGTCGAGGACTTGGTTGGCGTCCTTTATTCTTATATTTTGGAAGCGTATATTTGGAGTAGGTCGAATGGTTTGTATCCAGTGTTTTTGACGAACTCATTTACTATCCCATCAAATAATTACTGCCCCTTCCCCTTTGGTTGCCTCTCTTTTTCTTTGGACGATTGGGTCTTTTATTGGGTAGAAGTCGATGCTTGGCTAAACGTTTATTTCGGATGTTGGGTCAATCGACGAGACAGTCCTATTCTTTTTCATTTTTGGACAGGAGAACGACGATTTTAGTAGTGTGCACCTCGTTTAGGTGACTTTTTTGCGTTCATGAACAAAAAAACACTGATACCCATCGTCTGGAGTGGATCTTTTTATAGTGGGATGCGTCGCCACTGATTGTCGGTACGTCGTATCAACTTTATCACAGGCAGCCCTCGATGGTGGGTGGGTGGGGGTTGCAACAGGCTTAATCGTGTCAGTTTTTGCTTGGATAAATCCAGTAAACTCTGTCACATACCCGATCTTTTTTGGATTTTGATTTTAACTGCATGTGCTTTGTTAGCAGCTGCCGCTGCAGCTATAGAGGAGGAGGAGGGTGTCACCGCTGGAGGAGAAGTTCCTGGAGACACGGGTTTCCATTTTTCATCAAATGGGAAAGGACGGGTGTCAAATTTGGTTTGGCTGGCATCACAAGCAACGGCGAAGTGGGAGAACCTGAGGCTACTGGAGGCGCTGTCACCACAGGTCGCGGCTTGGGAATGTAAGATTGCGTCCGGGTCGCAGTGCCTCTCTTGCAGGAAGAGGTTGTGTTCTTGGGTCTTTTCTTGGGACTTTTCTTTTTCTGGGAATATGATCTGGTCTTGGCACCACTGCTCTTTTTCTTCTGGACACGTTTGGGTTTGGGAGGAGTGGTTTTTTTCTTGGGGGTGATTTTTGGGGCACTGGGATCCCTATTTAAGAGGGAGCGAATGTTGACACCTCCAGGTTTCAAAATGATTTGCTTTTTGGTTTGAATGTCGATTCGTGGATTTGCCAATTGCGTGAAGGCTACATTGTTTCTCTCAAAAAAGCTTTCGGTTTGATGAGGAATGTGAATGATGCCTTGAAGTAATTGACGTGCTGTCACCGTAAACCCTCGTAAGACTTCTCTGCGACTGGCTTCTAAGACACGAGCACGTATTTGTGGACTTTCTCGCGACTGATACCGTACAAGGCACGGATCAATTTAACCAGAAGATGAGACTGAAGGGATGTCATGTTGACGATGTATATGTAATTTAATTACTTGTTTGTTAGTTTTAAATTTTTTTATTTTATTTTATTCCATTACATGTTATCTTAATGATAATTTTGTCTACTGGATTTGATTTTTTTAGTAATTTAATTCAGTTCTGTTTGACCTGATAAACAGCCAGTAGTAGAAACACTGTATTTATTTACTGACCTTGATTCAGAACCAATGTCAGTTTTGAGTAAATAACTTTTTTTAAAAAAATTATTATTCATTCTAAGAGTAAGATTCATTTAGTGGAATCAAGGCCATACTGGAGTACATGACAAATAACATGTGTTTATTGTTAGAAACTTTTGGTTTTCCCAGTGGGATGAATTTTTGACCCCCATCCGGGAATCTGTTTTCATTTAAGTTTGGCTTATAATTCATGTTATCATAAAAATTTGTCATTTGTGCATTAAACCTTTGAATCTGAAAGGGGTTTTGTTGTGACCAGATTGAGATGAATTTTTTTTTTTGAATTAGTAATTTATTTACCCTGGAATACAAGTGTTCCTAAATTGATTCTTGGACAAAGACATTTATTGAAAATTATTCGGAATTCCAAACTGGAATATTATTCTTTGTGATTCAACAAGGAACTGTTGACACGGCACCACTTTGAAGGTTATCAAAGACGTCATCGCCTTCCATCTTGACCTTCATCAGAAATCGAACTGTGATTCGCTTAGGAATTTTTATTGATAGGAAATATATTTTTTAATTCTTGGATTATTTTTGGATTTGATTCGTAAACCCTAAGTCCTTTTTATCGTTTTTACCTTCTTTGTTTCTAGGGAATTAAATTATTTAATTTTACAAAGCTTGTTGTCTTCACTCTTTTATTGTTACATTTTGTACGAGCCTATACACGTAACAAGAAAATTGGTTGTTCTTCATTGGGATATATGAATGTTGGCTAAAATATTTCAGAAAATTTTGGGGTTTTTTTTAAATTTCAATTCCCCTAGTTTTCAGAATATTTTAAATCCCAAGTATTATTTCACATTTTAGAAATCTTGGTGTGAAATCAACAGGCTTTTTTACAATGTCATCAAAAGTGGAGATCTTTCTTTCAAATCCTACCCACGAGCAGTTGGACTGTTTGACAAAAGATGAATTCTTTGAACTTGCCAGAAAATGTGATTTTTCTGAGGCAAAAGCTTCTTTAATGAAGCAAGAAATAAAAAACATTTTGGTCCAGTATTTGGTAGAAAAGTGTTTTGGATAAAAGTGTTTTGGTTTCGATCAGTAAGTCTGTATCAGACACTAACATAAAAGTAAAGGAATAAAAATTAAAATAAGATCGAATTAGAGTTAACAAAGCTGAAAATTCAGAAAGATAAAGAAGAAAAAGAAATGCAGTTGCAATTACAGAAAGAAGAAAACAAATGCAATTGGAGAAAGAGGAGAGGAGAGAGAGAAACAAATGCAGTTGCAATTTGAGAAAGAGGAGAGAGAGACAGTCAGAAAGAGGAGAAACAGATCCAAATGCAGTTACAAGCGGAAAAAGAGGAGTGAGAGACAGAAAAGAAGAGAAACAAATGCAATTAGATAAGGAGAAGAGAGAGACAGACAGATGACAGATGCAAATGCAAGGAGAGAAGGATGAAAGAGAATTTCAAATTAGGTTAAAAGAGTTAGAGCTGGCAAGTGAAAGGCACATTCCCACTTCACATACAAATTCAAGTTTTGATATTACTAAGAATTTTAGGTTAGTGCCCCCTTTTAGCGAAAAAGAAGTAGACAGCTATTTTCCTTATTTTGAAAACGTTGCTGAGAGTTAGAAGTGGTCAAGAGAGAACTGGGCTCTATTATTACAGTGTGTACTTTTTTTGCAAAGCCCGAAATATCTATGCATCCCTGTCAGTACAGCAAAGTGCTGACTATGATCTGCTTAAGGAATGCATCTTATAGGGTTATGAGTTAGTCCCGAGGCTTATCGGCCAAAATTCAGGAACTATAAAAAAGCTGTTGAATTTGCAAGAGAAAAAGATCAGTTATTTGATAGATGGTGCTTAGCGACGAAAGTTGATCAAGATTATAAAAGTCTTAGACAACTTGTATTACTTGAAGAGTTCAAGAACTGTGTCCATAGTGACATTGGGATTTATCTTGATGAGCATAAGGTCGAAACCTTCGAAAACGCTGCTCGTGGTGCTGACGAGTATTTCTTAGCTTATAAAGTTTCTTTTGTAAGCAAGTCCTCCACTCAGCAGTCTTCAGGTAAAAAGGTATTTCAGCCTAACACGAGCTCTTCTAAATCTCAATCTGGCACAACTTTTAGAAATCACGCTTCTGATAAGCTTGATCGAAAACCCTTGTCTCCTCCTACGTGTACCTATTGCAAGAAGAAAGGACACGTTATTTCTGATTGCTTCAAATTGATATATAAGCATCAGAATCAAGACAGACCTATCCCAAATGCTTTTCTTTCTAAGAGGTCAAAATCACGGTCATGTATTGAAAACAATACATTTGTTGGGTCTAATAAACCCCAGTCAGATTTTATTATGGAGAATTATGAACCATTTATGTCGAAGGATTCTATATCACTCTTGGGTGATTTGGCCAATCCCATCCCTATAACATTTTAAGGGACACAGGAGCTTCTCAGAATCTTTTATTATCAGGTATTTTGCCTTTTTTTAGAAGTCTTCTTCTAATGAGAGTGTTCTTATTCAGGGAGTAGAGTGCGGCTTGTTAATGTTCCTATCCATTCTGTAAATTTGTCATCAGACTTGTCTCAGGACCCGTGACAGCCGGAATATTGTCTTCTTTACCGTTGAGGGCATTCATTTATTACTAGGCAACGACCTAGCTAGAAATAAGGTTGTGGTTAATCCACTTGTAACTGACAACCCTTCTTTGGATCAGGAAGTCGATCCAAAAGAATTCCCTGATTTATAACTAGCTTGTGCAGTTACATGAGCTATGGTAAAGAAAGCTCTTGAGAATGATGTTGATCAGGAAAGTATTCCTTTATCTGACACATGTATTGGTCAGGCTTTTGATGAGGTCACTTCCACTCCTTGTTTGAATCAGTCAAAAAATATTGATCACAGTGATCCTCTTTTAACTACTCTTTCTCTTTATTCTAATCAGGGCGACAAACGACAATCACTTGTTGTCGAACAGGAAAACGATCCTGAGATCTCCTGTTTGAATATGATCACTTATTTCCAGATGTTCCTACGAAAATAAACAAAATTTTTCATGACGCTGAAATTGTAAATTCCAAACCTGTGATACAACACCCATACAAGATGAACCCTCCCAAATAGGAATACTTGAAAACAGAAATTCAGTATTTGTTGGAGAATGATTTCATAGAGCCCAGTAAACGTGGCTGGAGTTCACCATGTATACCTGTTCCGAAACCAGATTAAACATTCCGTATGTGCACTGATTATAGGAAGGTGAATAGTGTGACAAAAACAGATTCAATTCCATTACCAAAGATTGCTGACTGCATTGATAAAATTGGAAATGCCAAGTATGTCGCCAAATTTGATCTTTTGAAAGGATTTTGGCAAATTCCACTAAAGGAAAGGGCAAAGGAAATTTCGGCATTTGTGACTCCAGATGGTCTTGATCAATATAAAGTGATGCCGTTTGGAATGAAGGGTTTGCCAAGTACTTTTCAAAGTTTAATGAATATCATTACCTCTGGTCTAGATAATTCTGATGCTTACATCGATGTCATCACCTATAACGACACCTGGGAAGAACATTTAGCAACAATTCGGCAATCCGGGAATCTGTTTTCATTTTAGTTGAGCTTATTATAACTCATTATCATGATAATTTGCCATTTGTGCTTTAAACCTTTGAATCTGAAAGGGGTTTTGTTGTGACCAGATTGAGCTGAATTTTTTTTGTAATCAGTAATTTATTTACCCTAGAATAGAAGTGTTCCTAAATTGATTCTTGGACAAAGACATTTATTGAAAATTATTCGGAATTCCAAACTGGAATATTATTCTTTGTGATTCAACAAGAACTGTTGACACGGCAACACTTTGAAGGTTATCAAAGACGTCATCGCCTTCCATCTTGAATTTCATCCGGACTCGAACTGTGATTCACTTAGGACTTTTTTTGATAGGACTTATATTTTTTAATTCTTGTATTTTTTTTTTTGGATTTGATTCGTAAACCGTAAGTCCTTTTTTATCGTTTTTACCTTCTTTTTTTCTAGGGAAATACATTTTACAAAGCTTGTTGTCTTCACTCATTTCTTGTTACATTTTATACGAGCCTAGACACATAACAAAGTGTAGTTTCAAGACTTGAGTGGAATGAATTATTTCTACGAGAACCAATTCGCAATGAGCTTGGTAATCCAGTTATATACCTTGAGCTACATTTGCCGTGAAACAACCCAACGTGTTATTGGGAAACACTTACAGAAAATCGTTCCTAGGTAAAGTCAAATACAAGGATTATTCATGGTTCGATAGTTCGTATCTAGGAGGAGACCCTTTATGTCAGCGGAAAATGAGTTTCCAACAGTTACAATGGCGTGGCTACCGTTGTTAATACTGTCTGAATATTTCAAACAGGGATTGGGAAGAAGATAGTCAATACAACCTCTCATTAAAATCGTCCAAAAATATAAAAGGTGTTGGAAGGCTTTATCCATACTACACTCATTGTTGTTGATGTTTTTTTTCGGCTGCTCCTGGACTGATAAAATGGAAGAAGGAGACACCTTGTTTAACAGCATATTCATGAATTGCTTTGTTGTATTGTCGATGAGTTTCGAAGCGTTAATCCAAGAATTGAAACTAGTGGATATAAATTCCAACGGACGTTGATACGTCTTCCCACTTTACATGTTCTTTGATCGAGAATACGTTCAACGAGTCGTCTTCTTTAGTAGTCACAGTTACTTGTTCAAGTAAAATGTTAATTTTAAAATCTTTCCGTTTATATAGTCTAATTTATAGACAGGCAGATGATATCCACGCATAGTGGCTGTGAAACGCAACATTCCTTTGAACACATAGGTAAATATCTTGTCAATTGATCATATCTGGAACAAAAAGGATCTCCCTAAAAGTTGTCTTCGCTACCTCCGAATGCACAATAAATTACACCAGAAATAATGACTACAATCTGATGCTACCAGTGGGGGCACCAATTATTAATTGATTTAACCCATAGAAGCAAGTACCAAGATTATCCCTCTACCAAGGATTAACTAAGGTTATTTATGTAAATAATGATTTTAGAAAACGCGACTAAGAGAGAAAAATTCATGCAAAAATGCACGGGTCTACCTCTGTGTACTTGCAAATGCTTCCTCTGTAACAAATGTAATGTCTCCAGATTACTCTTGACTATATCGAATAAAACTTAAAATGTAAAATCTTGAGTATGTCCTTAATTTTCTGAATGCTGACGTAAACATTATGAATAATCCCTATTATAGGATGGATTCAAGTGAAATTTGAATTTTAGATAAGCGTGGATTCTTGTAACTTTGCAACCATCATTAGTACGATTTTACAGAATTCAGATGAATTTGAAATTTGTTTTATTAATTCTTATTTTGCTATTAATTTAAAAAAATTGTTTCTTCTGATCTTTTCATAACTGTCAAGAATATCAAACATAAGTCAATATTATAAAACTCATTGTCTCTCATTAGTATATTGTAAAGCGCAAAAAATCATTTTTCATTTTTGAAAATAGAAACATGGATTCGTTTTCCATCTTTAATCTTCCTTCTTTCAAGTTTAATAGATGAAAAAAATGGAAATTGCAAGATGGAGTTGGAAGCGTTTAACATCTTTGTACTTGTCAATGTTCAAAGGTGAATTATCAAGCGTTACACGGACCAAATAGATTTGCCTCATTTCCCTCATCTTTAATTTATTATTATTTCGTGCAAGCTCAAACAAGTCAACTGGCGTTAGATCTATGTACCATACAACTAGGCATAAATTTTGTTGCTCCATATAGATTAATCCACCTTGGAAAGTGACGTTATTTCGGAAAGTAAAAGCGCCCTATCCATGAATCTACATGGCGGAAATACATTTGAATTAATATACAATCGAATCACATAATGATTATAAACACATGGGAATCTTATGTATAATAATAAATAAACGCTATTGCTTTCTATAATCCTTGTGTACTGTGAAAATGTAATTTTAGATGACAAGAACAACGTTAAAAAAATATAGAAAATTCAAATGCATTGGGGCTGGTCCATCTACTTAATTATGTGCTTGACTTTTAATTTCTGAAACGAAACAACTTATATTTCTTATGTTTGAATACAATCGATCGAACATATATCTTGGTGCATTGTCCTAACGATATCTAATGGATTTCATGAGTTGCCTCACCTTTATATGTAATGCCAATCAACCAGTAGCGTGATGCATTGTTCGTCGGCCGAAACCGGTAGGGGCATTTGCCATAAAAAGGATACTTTGGAAGTTTGACATCGAAAGTATGACTGTACAAGAGGGAAGCCATTACAGGTGTATTAGAGTGAAATTTATTTGTACAAACACGGATCGGCAGTGGAAAATTACTCTTTGTCAGTCCATTCAAGTTATGTGCTCCCCTTGTCTCAATCATGTAGGAACAGTGTACAAATTTCAACAATTTAATTTTGATTGGATGCACCCAATGAAATTTACAGACCCGAAGCACATAAATATCTGCTCGATACGCCAAAGTGTAGATAGCATTATCACATCGGAACGTTGACTAGCGAAGATGCCGGGTGCAGATGAACTGATCACAAAACAAAAGCAAGAACACCATCACTTCAGACTGATATCGTAAGATCGTTAAGATAATTGCATTTCTCACGCAGTTTGATTACCGATCGCCACACCTGAAAAATTCTACAAAGAGTTTTAAACACTTGAAGGTACTTTAAATTGAATTTGACACCAAAAGTCATAATACGAACCTCAAGAACTCAAAAGTATAAAGCATATACAATCAAAAGCAAATTAAAATCACCTTACCGATCATTATATACCGATCATTATATATTCATGTTAGTTATGTAACAATATGCTACAAATCTATATATCTGTCTTTATTGTACAGTACACATGTCATTATAATACAGTACACTTGTCATTATTGTACAATACACTTGTCATTATTGTACGGTGCACTCACATTATTTTACAGTACACCATATTCGTTACTTATAATATCTCTGTTGTAAAATTAACGCATACATCGTATAGTGTCACTTCAAAATGGAAATCTCACAAAGTCGAGTGTAAAACTCGTACAAAGAAGTTAAAAGCCCATAAAACAACAACAATCAACGTATAATCAATCATCACAACAGCAATTAACGGTTTCGCGCATCGTCGATTACTTTCTTATTCTTGAACATGCAACATCTCATAATTGTTGTCGCTGTCGCCGCCGGAAGTTGATTGCTATCATTTGCTCTCTGAATAGGCAGGCACTGAAAACTGTATTTGTCTTGAATGCCTATTCAGAGAGTGATTGATGTCATTATTTTACAATTCACCTGTCATTATTTTACAGTACACATTCTTCATTACTTATAGCAATCAATAGTAATGGAAAATTTATAATTCTCGTAGGTACTTAATTCATGTATTTGTACCAAACGCCCTAGTTATAGTCATTATGATAGTCATCGGGAACTAAGTTGGACATTGTCATATTCGTAAACACATTTATTCAATGGAACAAAATTGACCACAATCAATAAATTGTCATTTATTAATTTCATCACATACAGGCAGTAATGAATACAAGAATTAACACGTGTTTATGAGGTTTAATGCTACTAATTTGACTTGCAGAGTAAACACATTAGATGTTTCTGAAAAATAAATGTAGGAGAATGAAAATACTTTACTAACAACATAATTTGTATGGCTCTTTGTGGGAAGAATATTGGTTAATGTTATGTTGAAACATGGCATGGCAGAAGATTTTAAACACTACTATGCATTTGAAAATATTGGTGTTGACATATATTAAATAAGACTATCTACAAATATTTCGGAGAGTACTTTTTTCAACAGTCTGATTATTCTTCTTCTTGTACTTCCGGATGTCAGTATCCAGTAGGGTTTCTCTTAATCAGAAGTTATGCCTGTAGGATGCAACAATAATATCCTCAATGTAAACAAACACAAATCATTAGTTCACGGAATTGCGCATAGCGCATCGATTATATATTTATCATTTTTATGTTTTTAAATTTCAGCGATAATTATAGCACAGAAATTTATATCTAATGTGAAAATCGGCATGTTGTTGTTTCAGTAATATACCATGTTCATAAATCTGAATTCATTGGTCTTTTTTCGGTAGATTAATTCGTGCTTAATTCCTAGGAAAATTTGCAAGTGTAGTCGACTTCATGTTAATAAAATGTGTTTGCGAATACTGACCCCAAATGTAAAGTTGTGTTAAAGAAAAAAAAAGTCGACTGTGCATTATCCATACGTTCCATCAGCTATACACCCAGTACCCAACAGAGAAGGACTGCCGGTTCCTAATGCACCAGAATCATTCTCACTTGAGTCAGGCGAGGAAGGATGAAACTTCTAGTACTGAACCATCAATGTCACATGACCCATATTTTTTCCCATCCTCCTCCTCTGAACAACACCTCCATAACACAAGATGAACTGAATGGCCTTGTCATGGATTTGGAACTATCCAAGAGTAAGGCAGAGCTGTTGGGCTCCAGACAACAGCAGTGGAATCTGCTGGCAGGTGATGTTAGCGTTTCCTTGTTCCGTGATTGTCAAAAGGATCTTGTCCCATTCTTTTTCATGAAAGGTGATCTTGTAGCCTGCAACAATACCCATGGTGTGATGGCAGCCCTCAACATCGTTCATGATCCAGATGAGTGGAGACTGTTCAATGATTCATCGAAGATACGTCTTAAATCTGTCTCGCTGCATAATGGAAATGTTTCACCATTAATTCCAGTTGGGCATGCAGTCCATACAAAGGGAACCTATGAAAACATGAAACAACGTTTGAGGTGCAAAAACCATGACCAACATCAGTGGCAGCTCTGTGGCGATTTTGAAGGTTCTTGCTCTCTTGCTTGGTCTGCAGATTGGATACACAATGTACTGCTGTTTTCTCTGCGAATGGGATAGTCGTGCCAGAGATTCCCACTACATCAAGAGACATTGGCCACTCCAACAGTCATTGGAGCCTAGGAGGAAAAGTGTTCAGCCTCCACCACTTGTTGAATCCTGGAAGGTTTAGTTACCACCCTCGCACATCAATCAAGGCCATGGACAAAACACAAGCAGCTTTCAAGTACCTCCGTGGAAAATATTCAAGGTTAAGTGAAGCTAAGATAAAGGAAGGCGTCTTTGTTGGTCCCCAGATTCATGAACTTCTTCGAGATGATGTATTTGACCGTGCACTGCGTGGCAAGGAACAGATGTCATGGAAAGCCTTCCAGTTAGTGACAACAAGTTTTCTCAGAAACAACAAGGCAGACAACTACAGGGAGTTGGTGGAAAACCTCCTCAAGGCATACAAAAGCCTTCGTTGCAACATGTCACTAAAGATACATTTTTTGCAATCTCATGTAGATTTTTTTCCACCGAACTGCAGAGCAGAGAGTGACGAGCACGACAAGCGATTTCACAGGACATTGCAACAATGGAGACACGCTATCAGGGCAAACGGAACCCATCAGTGCTTGCGTACTATTGCTGGACAGTGACAAGAGATGCTCCATTTAATGAATACAAGAGAAAAGCCAAGAAGCGTCGAGTATATATATATATAGGACTAGGTATATATATATATATATATATATATATATATATATATGTATATATATATATATATATTACTTTTTTCCTTTTGCTATAGCCCCTTTGATGTTTTTTAAAGTATTACATAAACAGGACAGGTGAAATATTATCATGTAAAGCAACCATACACACATGAAAAGACCTAGGTTTACAATTTATTATTAAAACTCAACTATCTATACAATATGCAAAGACGTGTAAAAACTTCAATAATTTGGAAACAGTAGCCAAATCAGTAGTTTTAATTGTCATATTTGAATTTAGCAAATCAAACTCCATAATAAATAGCACATTTTATCTCTGAAGCAGACGACTTCTAAAACATTGTATACCAGTGCCACCTAACGCTTGATTTTTAACACGATTTCAGCACTTTGTAGTTGGTAGCAAAGTGACTTACAAATGATGTAGGGAAAGTTATTGTCACTTAATTATCTATATATTGCTCTGTGATATGTACCATAACGATCGTGAATATTATCCCACCGTCAATCACGAAGAGTGACCACCTCGTACAATCTACATTCAACAGAGAATATTTGATACCTTGAAATCGTACACATTTCAAACAATAACTTATCTTTCCTCTTTTCCAGTTTGTTACAAACGTAGACGTCGACTGCCAGTGTAATGTTAGATCCATACTTTTTTCGACGGTGGAGTGAAGCTTACGAATATACATATTGAGATGATGAAGCGGCGTAGTCAGGACTCCATGGTACATACTATAAAACAAAACAAGATATCCACCATTACAACAGCTACAATTGTTACGACTCTATGGTTTTAAACTAAGTAAACCCAACACTTTTGTAAAATCAACAAATAATTTAATTCTCTAGTTAAAAAGTGAAGATTTAAATGGAACGTTCAGTATTGTGAATTTATATCCCAAGTAATACTAAACGTTTTATCTCAAGTCCAAAAGTATAGAGTGTTTCCATTGAATTCCAAATCTTTAATGCGCTGAAGTGTTAACATTCTTGATGCATCACAATGATTAAATATAGAATGTCTTTGGATGAATTCACAATAATCCCCAAACAGTGTTAATCCAGTAAATGAGCACATTAGTAATTCCAATGGATTATTTAAATAATGGTTCCTCTCGAATTATATCCAACACAACTAAAGGTGATTGCATGGAACTGATATTAAAACACAAATAAATAATTGTGTTTATCCGAACCTTACGTGAATACAAAAGACAATAAAATGACGAGGATGTGGGTTATAAGCTCGCTTCCAGAACTTTCTAAGGTCAAAAGGCCATGTCAATATGTTTGCAAATATTATCTTAAACTATAGCCACAACCATGGACAAAAGTTAGATATCTAACATTTTTTTTTTTTAACAAATGATCTTTACCTTAAACTAGAATCTACAATCATGGATAAATGTTAAGTGCACAATATGTCCATCTATATATTTACCATAATACAATGGAGACTCAGTGGAGGAGTTAATTGAAACTTTGAAGGTTAAATATGTGATTCGTTTGCATGCTGACATAGATTTATCCATTTTTCCTCTGGACAAATCCAGGTAGCATACCTTAAATAAAAACTGTCAAAGGAAGTATTTGATAAATTCAGATTGTGGTCGTTTCTTCTCCCACACTGACAGGATTATATTACTAAAACTTTGTAGGTTGGGTAGGAAGTTGGGTAAATGAACAAAATATGTCTTTTCAGGAATCATTCTCAATAATGGTCTTTGAGAATTGAATTCTTCATCCCATTTATAACATGTTTGCATATGGCATAGTGAAACACTGAAATAAACATTTAATTTAGTTCCTAGATAAATGGGCGTATGTTATCCAAAACAGCACATATCACCATATTTCTGCATCTACAAAGACTTCAAAATCTACTGGGGCAATTGAGAACAGGTTTAATGTTTTTACAAAATACATTATTTTAAATCCATCTAACATATATGCAAATTTCAAACGTGTTCTCATATGTGCTTCTCCTTAACGAAGAGAAAACAGAGACAAACTGTGTTATTAGCTCCCGCATCATGTCCACCGCCACATGGGCCTCACATTTAAAGTACAAAGAATGAAAATATGCCTTTTCTCCACCTTTTAATACATAATAAGAATCTCTCTCTCTCTCTCTCTCTCTCTCTCTCTCTCTCTCTCTCTCTCTCTCTCTCTCACACACACACACACACACACACACTTATAAAATTGATATAAATATATCAAATTTTAGAATCAGTCATCATGATAAAGAATCTGTTTTTGAATTATTAATAACGTTAACTATGTTTTCTCCACGAACGATGCATCAACAAAACAGCTTTTGTCGCTGATATTTTGAACATTTTTTTAATTCTTCTCTGTATAAAAGTATCAACATTTGGCTATTAGTAATGGACAAAGTGTATATACTACATTTTTCGTGAAAACAATGACCAAGAAATACATAAGTCCCCTCTTCTCTGGCGATTCGGGCAAGATTTTTAGAGTAAGATAGCGCTAAATATATACATGTGCGAAACGTTTTAAATGAAAACGAAAATAGATGTCAGTGGTAATCAACCGAACTTAATGGAAATATACAGATCTTGTCTTATCATTGACATGTATGCACTATGCGTGCAAATGCATGATTTATGATATACGTGATTCGGAAATATACGTGATATAAGCTTTTTTTTGGCAACATATCAATAATCCACGAATATAGCTACCACAAAAGAGTAGAATACCATACGCTAGATAACTGTTAATTTCCTTTATTAAAAGCGGTCCTGAAAAAGATAAAATACTTATTTAGGAGTAGTGAGTGATATATTGCATCTATATTCGTTTCATCTAGATCTGATTATGTCCTGAAACTGACCCTTCAGTATCCAGCCCTTCTGTTTGTTAAATATGTGAAAAGATTGTGGCAATCAGAGTTTAGAATCGCCTTTTCTCTCACAGTGCTAGGCTGATTTTTATAAAAGTTACCTCTTCAAACTACCAATTTGTAAGCGCGTGTCTTTATACAGTTGCAAACAAGCAGTTTAGTTTTAACGTAATTTTGTCGCAATAAGATACATATTTTATTGTCGCAATAAGATATAATGGGACTGGACAAAAGTTCGAAAAACTTAAATCAGCGACTCTCCCTACATAATACAAATTTTGCAACATTCCAACATGACAACAACGACAGGTAATGAAAACTGATTGAAGAGAGAGGGCAGCAGGGGCACAATGACAAATCACGATTTGAGTAAGTTATTGAAATCGTCTGGTATCGGTCATATATTTGCATAAATGTTGTTGAGTTCTATATTTTTCATTTGCATCGCCCTTTCCCCAAAGCAGTAAATATAAACTAACAGTCGCGTATGGCATTGAGAGCAATTTTCTCATCAGCTCAAATCGTTGTCTACTATACTTGGGACATAACATGAAGAAACGCATGGTGGTTTCAATCCCACCACATGAACAAAAAGGGGTGTCAACAAGTTGAACACAGTAAAGATCAGTGTTTAAAGGACTTGCATTATGTCTTAATCTAGTATGGATAATGTCTAACGTTCGATCTATAAAGCTACAGAGTTTACTAAACATTATATTTGGACATAAACACATTTTAGAGCACTTTTGTAAGACATGATACATTGCGTATCAAAGATAATGATACACTGAGATTGTTCCACAAGGCTAATGTTAAGGTTCTAAAAGATGATTTCTTAGATATTATAATGAAATTGCAAATGACAATATTTTTTTATTTGAACGTCGAAGATTATAATTTGTTTGTTCTGATACACGAGGAGGTAGGAATTCACTGAGATAGCTCGGAGTTTGGCTTGTTTTAATCTTGTAACGTGTTAATAATTTTTGTCTTAGGTCAATTTCTAGATACATTTATTTGCAAAATTGTAAACAAGGAGTTTGTTTTCGCAATTCCATTCTCCTTCGGTTATTCTCACAAACTAAATAGAAGATTACATTGAAACATTGCAGGCTAGCACAATGGATAGTGTGGATGCGCAAAATTGTTTTTGATATTTCTCTAACTCCACTTTGGTGGCCATATTTTGAAAATTTATCGAAAAGGTGCATTTTGAGAATTGAGTTTTTCATTATTTCCCTCCCCCCCCCACACATAATTTTGAGGAATGTAGTGACATTTTTGTAGGTCAGATTGGTAGTTGGTGTAAATCCGCAAAATTGTTTTGATGTTCCTCCAGCCATATGTTGGTGACATTTCTTAAAAATATTTAACTAATGGGGTTTTGTTTGAGAATTCAATTGGTCCTTGCTTTTCTCCTGCACTAACTCTAAGGTTTTAATGAAACTGTAGGCTAGATAGGTTGTTGGTAGGGCTGCGCAATATAGGCTTAGATTTCATTGCCCTACTCATTTTTCAGACCGTGTTTTAAAATTTGCCAAATATAATGGTATTGTGACTCCTCAGATCTTTTACGACTCTATGGTCTTAAACTAAGTAACAGAAAAGAGCGAATACCAACAAGTTTTGTAAAATTTAACAAATAATAATTTTCCCTATAATACAGAGTAAAACTGTAAAAAAACAATTACTGTTATATATGACGTTCCAATTGAATATCAGTGGTGTTCCAAATAAATTCCAATATCGAATGTGTTCATGTGCTTACAGTCTCCAATGTGATAATGTGCTAGTATCCTGGAATGTGGCCATGTGTTAACAGTCTTTTGATGTATCACAATAATATAATAAAAAATGTCCTTGACCAAGTTCACTATAATTCCAAATTAATGATTTAGTCCATGAAGTATAAATGAGCACTTTGTGATTCCAGTTAATAGTTTAGATTTTTAAAAAATCCACCCAAATTAAAAACTGAACACAGCAATGAGGCTGGTTCCACTTAGAATATTAAGGTAGGAATCAGTAATTTTTCAAGTAAACAACACTGATGTGAAAAGCTAAGATACTTTAATAAAGTCAGGATCTAGGTCAACTATCTATCTAAAACATTCAAAGCTGAAAACAAGTTTAGGAATTTCCAAGTTAAAAACTACTGTCTTAATCTCTGATTCAAATAAACATGCTTACCTAGAATAATACTTATCTGAATATCTAATCTACAATCATAGATAAGTATTAGATTTATATTATTATGTTTGCACAATCAATGCTTCTAGTTAGGTAAAACAGTTCCTTGATGTTGGACTGAGGATAATTAGAAATCGATACAGATATTCATAACATATAATCACGAAAAAAAGACAACAAACAATGCAAATTAAATATATATAACAGATGGTCTTCTTCTTTCATCCCCCTCTTACCCCTCCCCTCAGACAGCGCATGGAGGACTGTATCAAAACTTTTAAGGTCAGATGTGTGGTTTGTTTAGATGTGTAATAAGGTTTTACTACTTTGCCTTCCTCCACTTTCGGGACATTTATTTCTCTTTACGTTGCCAAAAGTGGATTATTTTAGAAAGTTATTTCATCTTGTCCCACAACGTTTAGAGAATTTTATTGAAACCCTTGAGGTTAGATATGTGATTGATGTCGATACTCAGTAATTGACCTTCGTTATGAAAAGATACAAAAAGCGTCATTTTTCCTATTTTTCACATGCCGATTTGTCTGGACATTTTCTGAAGAACTGCCAGAGATAGCGTATTTTTGGGAGAAGGTTAATTATTGCTTCTCATCTCACAATGCTTGGAGAATTTTATTGAAACTCTTTAGACTAGATATGTGTTTTATGAAGTATAGATGTTGTCGTTCCTTACCCTCCGTCACTTCTTGAAAGATTTTTAGGCTAGATTTATGATTGGTGTAAATGTGTAATAAGCGTACACTTGTTTCACCTGTCACATTTTGTGGGGAAATTTCTTGCATTAATTTTAAAAACGGTTTGTTGTGCGAAGTAAATTCGTTATCGTTTCACTGTTACAATGGTAGTAGGATAGGTGGATGATGTATATGCTCAGTAAGGTTTAATCGTTTCCTCTGATTCATTTTGGGGAGATTCTTTTAAATTTTCAGATAAGGTTTAATTTAGGAATTGGACCTGTCATAGTGTCACATCCAACTGTTGAGAGCATTATACTGAAACCTTGAATGCTAGATATATGACTGATTTAGATAAGCTTCAAGTCTTCACATTATTTCTTCGGGCCCAATACTGTGGAATATATTTCAACAATTGTCAGGAAAGGGGTTATTTTGAAAGTGTACATCGTCATCGCTTTTCCTGCCACACTACATCGAGGATTTTATTAGATAATTATTGGTTAGATATGTGGATAGTGTCAACGTGGAATCGATTCGAGCGTTTTCCTCTGGACAACATTGTGGGAAATGTCTTAAAAAGTTTCAAAAAGGGGTCTTTTGGAAATAAATTTTTCGTTGCTTCTACTCACACGCTGCTTGGAGGCTTTTATTAAAACCGTGAAGTTTAGGTATATGGTTGGAGTTAATATGTAACACACATGGGCGCCTGCATAATTATTTTCGGGGAGGGGGGAAAACATGTAATGCTCAGCAATTAAGTTTTACGGATGTAGGCCAAAACATGTTTAGAGGTTAAATTTGAAGGGGTTGCCTATATGCGGGCGCCCATGGTAACACAGGTTTACCCATTTTGTTTGGTCCATTTATGGGGATAATAATTATTATTAAATTGTCAATATGTCGTACTTTCTTAACCATCTCTTCTCCTACCACACCATTTTGAGAATTTTATTGAAACTTTATAGGCTATATATGTGGTTTGTCTAGGTGTACAATAACGTCGTTATGTTTTGCTTACGGTAATTTTTGGGGATATTTTTTAATAAATTATTTGTAAATAATGGGGTCTACTGAAAAATCAGCTTGTCGTCTATAAGTGTCAGAAAAACTGCCAATTATGAATATATGTGCGAATCCATTTCTTCATTCATTCTTCACACACGCCACTGAGATGATTTTAATGAAACTTAGGGCTCTAGAAATACAGTTGGTGCAGATCATTATTAAGGTTTTACGTTCTTTGTTTGGCCCAAGGTGTAATATCTGGAAAACTTTCAACAGCACGACAGATCTAGGAACTAATAATCAATATCACAGTCATAAAAATCCGCTTTAAGATTTTGGTTAAAGATTTTTCATTAACTCATGTGTACTGAACCCATTTATTCATGTTCTTCATACTTTGGACTTGTATGTATATCTATGTTGTGTGTTTAACTTTTCTTCATGATTGAGGATAATGTCTTGGTTTGCACCTGCTCTGTGTCTTGTCAGTGAGCCAAAAATAGGTTGTTTTCTTGGATTTGAGGAAACGATTCGGATGAGGATATTCATTGGATGATGTTTGCTAATAGGGAATTAGCTCAATAATATTTAGGCTTTATCCTTTTGAAGTAGTGTTTGGACATACTGTCCGTGGACCATTTAAGTTATTAAAAGAAAAACTTCTTTTAGCAGAAGATTAAGAGATTAGTCTTCTTGACTAGGTCTTTGATTTTAAATATAAGATGTCAAAGTCTAATGAAGCAGCAAGTACTGATCTTCACTCTACGCAGTCAAAACTGAAATTCAGGTATAAAAGGAACAGAAACGTGAGAAATTTTCAGCCTGATATAGTTCGGCTCTCTTGCCCATAACATAAAGTCCTCTTCATGAGAAGTATTCTGGTCCTTATACAATTGAAAAGAAAGCAAGTGACTTAAATTAAATCATTAACAGTCCTAGAAGCAGGAAAATACTTTGCCATTTATGTATGTTAAAGGAGTATGTTGATATTGATAGGTCAGTTAATCATTCACTGCAGATTAGGATGATGGAATCAAATCTGACTTTAGTGACTATGGTTTAATGAAGCTTCGGAATTCAAAAATATTAAACAATCTCAAGCAGAAACAGTCTGACCTTTGGAAAAGATTCTGGCAAATTTAGCATTTAACTCCAGAGGGACTTTATCAACAAAAATTGACTGCGTTTGGTATGAAACATTCTCCATCAACATTCCAGCGTTTAATGTAATGAGCATGATAACATCTGATCTACATAACTGTGATGCATACATCGATGTTGTTATCATGTAAAATGATACCTGGACAGATCACTAGGTGACTATTCGGAGAAAAAAAAAACTTTGATCGACCCAGTGATGCAAATTTGACAATTAATTTAAGTAAAAGTGAGTTTTGCCGTGATTGTGTCACATGTTAAGGACATAGTATGATACACGGTCAAGATAAAACATAAGAAGTTAAGGACAAGGCTTTTTTTCTGAATTTCCAGTGCCTATCAGTACAAATCAACTGATTCGAAGTTTGGGTGTGATTGAATATTATCGGAAATGTTGCTCCTATTATTCCGTAAATGAAATCCATCATTCATCAATCTGACAATTGCCAGAAGGCTTTTGATAAATTAAAGACCATACTTCAGACTTCACCAGTTGTTTCAGCTCAAGATCTCAACCAGTCATTTAGAATGTCTGTTTTCTCGTGGAGTATTGACTGAAGAAGACATAAATGGTGTGGACCATCCAATGTGCTATTTCACTAAACAATCTAATTACGCACCGGATATATTGTTCCACAATCGAGAACGAATATTCGTGATATCAGCTTTGCAACACTTTGAAGTGTATTTGTTCAGTCCCTTCACCGATTATTGTATTCAGTGACCATAGCCTAATTATTTTCATTTCAGATGCACTTTCCCGTGTATAGAAGTACTATATTGCTTTATGTATACTTTGTGACATTCATCCGACGTTTTTCTACGTTATTTTAATTTCAGTATCATATTTATATTTGGGTAATATGTGGCGATTTTTTACGTAGCTTTAACAATTTGCGTCATATCACTACGATGTCTGCAGTGTGGCAGTTTTACAGTTATGTCTAGCACGGGTACATCTTGCCGCAGACATGTAGCACCATGTCCCACCCAGTCACATTATCCTGACACCAGGCCGACCAGTCCTTACACCAACCTCTTAATGATTAGCACCAATAAATCTTTTGTGTGGTTCAGGCTGACGCTCCAACCACTAGGCTACCGTAGCGGTAAACTAAATATGCAAAAAGAAAGCTTTATTGTATACATATTTTTTTATCAGGAAAGGTATTATGCATATCTATTGTGTGTGTTTATATTGTATTCATTATTGATTATAACGTGTACTTGCTCTGGGTTTTGTCAGTGACCTAAGTATAGGTTGTTTACTTGTATTTGAGTTCTCAACACATCCTTGCTACTGAACCTGTTTACATTTGGAATAATTTTCCGTTGGGATGATTTAGTATCGCAGCATAGGTTAGGTGGGGATGAATTGCGACTTAAGTCATTTGGGATTGTATTGCGAAATAGAGCTGTGGGGATGTATATAATGAGAAAGATGTTAACAATTATTCATTCCTACTCCTATTCCTGTTCTTATTTATTTTCAGTGCAGAATCATTTAATGTTGTGTTTAGATTTTTTAATTTGAGAGAAATCATTTATTTAAATTATTTATTTGAATTACAAAGTGCTCATATGACTGTTTGAATTAAAATACTATTTTGGGATTATTGTGGATTCATTTAAAGGCACTCTGGATTATATCATTCTGATAAAGCAAGACTGTTGTCCCATAAGCACAAACAAAACATGGAATTCATTCGAAATTTTCAATGTTGGAAAGAATGTTACTGAGTGTTTTTTAGACGATACGTTGTTGGAAATTGACTTTTGTGACAAAACAGCGCATTAGTTCATAAAGGAGTTATCTTGATTGTAAACCTAGAGAGCAAATAGAAAGTATAACCAGTAGACGAGAAGATGGTACATGTAAAAAAATGTAATGAGGCTACTACAATGTAAACAATGTCCTACCAAGGTAATAACTATAATGTGGATTAATTAAAACAAATTGTATTGAGAATGTGAAGTAGATTCTAACTGCACCTAAAATAAAGTCTGAAGCATGAGTACAATTTGACAGACTTCAAGCTTCTCAATAAAGTTTTGAACAACATATTAGTTACTAAAGATCACATAAGTCTTGACTCAATCAAGATGACGTATGAACGCGAATGGATGGAAGGTAATATACACATCTTGGCACAGACGTAACATGTAAATCGAACAACGAATCATTTTCTCGGCTCAAAACCCTTTCGTTATAAATGTGTTGTACTGTATATGTTTCAATCAACAATTTACTACGCTAGCACACGTGTATATCATGATACTGAAGACGATGTCAGCTCGTATTAAAGGATAAATTAACAGGAGGTGCAAGCTGCTTTATAATGTTACAACTGAAACGGACATAACGTGATATATGAAATTAGGAGAAACCAAAATACCATAAATGCAAAGATTGATCCAAGGTACCACTGTGGAAGAAATTAATTTGTTTTCATTGTTTTAAATGCCAAACATTTAATAATAATTCATTCTTAATAAACGCGGATTTGCTATAAATAATTTGTTTGACGCAGATATTATAACATTAAAGATACTATTTCGATTTAAGATGTTAAGCTTGTCATAATCTAATCGTCCAAAACATATGGAGGAATGTAATAAAACTACTGTACAGACTAGATGTGTGGTTAGTGTAGCTGTGCCAAAAGGCTTTATATTTTCATCTGTCCCAGTCATTAGAAAATGTTTTGACATATATAAAAATGGGTATTTTGGTAAATGAGCTAGTCATCGCTTCTTCTTCCACTCTGCTGAAAAGATTGTTTTGAAACTCGGTAGTTTATGTTGCTGATTCGAATGCATGTTTTATTTTTTTCTCGATGTCATCCATTTGGATATTTATCGAGAAACGTTAGATAAAGATATTTGGATAGCTAAGTTCGTCATCACTTCTTCTCCAACACTGCTTGGAAGACTTTTATTTTATATCTTGTAAACTAAATATTTTAAAGGTCGGAATGTGCAATTAGATTTAGACCCTTTCTCTGTCCAATTTTTTGCGACATATATTAAGCAAAACTGTTCAAGAGGGGCATTTCCGCTTTTGTATATGCAAAACAGCTTAGTCTGGAACTGAAAGTTCTCTCTGACCACAGGATTGGTCTCTTCGCCTGCGCAATAACTTACGAACATAAATAATAACTGAAATTTAGATGGTAACAGGTTAGGGTCCAATTATTAACAGAATTGACCCAAAGAGGAAGCACCATAATTATCCCTCTGAAAAAGGATTAAAAGAGGATGATATTATTCACGTGTTAGCGTAAATAATTGTTACAAAATACACGTATTAAGAGAAAGAAATTCCCAGACAAATGATCATACCTCTGTGTTTTTGCTAATATAGTGTTCCAGATTGCTCTTCGTTCGTACTGAATTTGTTCATATTAAACTAGAGCATGCCCTCATCAAGAATATTATTTTATAGAAATGAGTGGATTTTGGAAAATATTACGTGTCAAATATCTGCTATTATAGCTTCTCTATTATTTTTGTTTCTTGTGGCCTGTCGTATAATCTTTATATACTCACCATATTGAGGAAGAAACCTTACTCTCTTCTGTTATTGTTGTTGTTGTTGTTGTGGGGCTTAACGCCATTTTGCAGCACACGATAGGCTATACATGGCGGCCAGTATTAATGGTGGAGGAAGAAACTGGGAAATCCCCGGAAAGAACCACCGACCCACGAGAAGCTACTGGCAAGCTTTCTCACATATCCACATTCGCCGAATCTTAGACTCGAACCCACGCAGACAGAGGTGAGATGGCAGTGATCCGTAACGGAGAGCGCTTTAGACCACTCGGCCATTCGGGGCCCCTCTCTTCTGTTATATAATGACAAAGTAAAACAGAAAAACAATGCAAAGCGTAGATCATTAATAGAAATCTGCCGTTAATACTACTCATTAGTATCAATGTAACTCATAAAATTCATTTTTCATCTTTGAAAATAGAAAGATGGAGTCTGTTCAATCTTTTATCTTCCATCTTTCGAGTTTAAGAGGTGAAAAGATGGAAAGTGAAAAAATATGAAAATGAAGTGTTATTCATCTTTACACCTGCCATCTTTAAATTTCAAAGATGAATGATCCGTTGTCATGCGTTACAGGGACTAATTAGACGCACATCAGTTTTCCCTCATTCTGATTTTTTCTATTATTTTTCTCAGGTCTGTGTACCATACAACTTGGCAAAAATGTAGTTATGTACGTAGATTAATGCACCCTGGAAGTTGATTTTATGGTGAAAAGTAAACAGCTGTCATGGAATTGTATAAATCTCTCTATTTATTAAATGCATGTACTCGGGTTTTTTTTTTATGTACAATGATACCCGAGGGTGATTTTTGTATATTGTACATTATTTCGAAACAGTGAGTTTGGTTCATCCTATGCCGCACGTGCAAAGTGCTTTCGATAGGAAAACCCGAATTTTTCCAGTGTATAAATGCCTCACCGTAAGGTGATATCTTCACATTACGGAATGTCTTGTCAGTAAGCAGTCTAATTAGGGACTTGCACATCTTCAGCTGTAGAAGTATGTAATTTATTAATTTCTTATGTATATTATTTCTTTTGTATATTGTAAGTTGCAGCTATTGTACTACTACGTTTATTTTTGTACATTTTCTATGTAGCTTTGGCTTGAGTGGTATAATACAGTACTTTATATTCTTGTTTATGACTTGGCGAGAGATTTACATTAAGATAAGATAAGAATTTTTTATTTCAGACTACATAGTCCATACATCTAAATTAAAATACGGATATAAAGTAAAACATTGTAAACATAAAAGAACATATATATCATATTTACAAGTATACAGACACATCTACAACAATGGACTGTGCCCTGCATTGTTAAGAATGAAATTAAGTGGCACATTTAAAGAGTAATTTCTTCCATCTATTAATAATATGAGAATTTAAATGAATGTCATAGTTCCAAAGTGATTTCAATATACAGTTCTCACTATTAGATAGTCTTGTTATCATTGAGAATACATACTTTCTCATTACTTCCTCAAAACTGAATACATTATAATTTACAAACATGTTGGAGGCACTGTTCCATCTAGGAAGACCTAATAGAAAACGAAGACTATTATTATAACCAATTACTAGTTTTCTTTTCATACATTCACTAAAGTTTGTCCACAGTGGAGCACAATACATAGTGCAGCAATAAGATTTGAATAATCTAATTTTGATACTCAATGAACAATTCTTAAATTTGCGTAGAAGCATGTTTGTTCAATATAAACTTGCATTTTATTAAAAAAACGTTTAGTACCATAGGAATCTTCTCGGACACGGGCTCACTTCTGAACCTGTTTATTGTTTTGTAATATTGTACCGATAATGTAATTGTATACCTTACCGTATATAACGTCATTACGTTTTATCGTATATGCCGTGTCACAAGTAGTACACGGTGTTAGATGTATTTTCAGCTGACCAGAGTGTAGAACTAACCAGTGACTAGAGTGATCCATGGTAATCGTAGTCGTGGTACCACCTATAGAGCTAACCATAGAAATAACCACAGCAGCCGTAAAACTCAGTGAACAGTGTTGCTGGTCGAGTAGTAGATGATTGGGCGTTGCACACCGGATTGATGGGCGCCGATTGCTTGATTGACCAAGGAATTGAATGGTGGTCAGTGACTACCTATAACGATACTTGCTTGATTGACCGGTTGCTTGATTGACCAAGGAATTGAATGGTGGTCAGTGAGTACCTATAACGATACTTGCTTGATTGACCGGTGTGACTGGTACCGAAGTGTGATTTTGACGGGAGTATTTTTTGTGTTACTCCATGCATGTAAACTTTTGCCGTGGGCTAATTTTGGGGTTTTGTTATACCCATTGTTTTGGGAGTGTATATAAGATATTTTTGTATGATGTCTCCCCAATCAATTCATTTTACTATTTGACTTAAAACAGTATCTCGTTTTTCACTTGAGTGATACATCAGTTTTCTCTTGAGTAGAACACGTCGTTCTTATTCTTTTCATCGTGTGGAATTGCTGTGGGTCATTTGTTTGTATTTATATTTGTTACATTTTTAGGTTCGTGCGTATTATGTTAATTTGTCTAATATTTGGATCTATAAACGCACGTATTAATCATAATTCTTTCTCATTCAAGTCATACATCAATAAACATTGTATTTTGTATCACCATCAAACGTGTTTTGTTGTAAATCCGGAAATCCCAACTCGGTTATCTTAACAACAGCCTACCCATAAATCAACAAGACGGAGATATATTTGAAATTAGTATGCAAATGAACCACATACTGGCTATAAATACCTAAGAATCTTTTGTGGGTGATATTAATGTTATTGGTTTCTACAATCCTTGTTTGTTATGAAAATATAATTTGTAAAAGGCATTAGCAGCGTTATAACAAATATAGAAAGTCAAATGCCTTGAGGTTCATCAGTAGATCAGCCTATGGTTGACATATAATTTTTTTAATTAAACATATATTTCCCATGCTTGAACAAGTCGAACGGCAAAAACAATACAGAACTGACGATTGGTGCTTGCAATCACTATTATCATCAGTTCGGAGAAAAACAGAACAAAGAATAGAATTCAAGAAAAACAACATATCTCGTTAGAAGCACGAATACGCCCAATAGTATCGGTGGGAACACCTGAATGGCAATCTCACAAAGCCAAGTGTGAAACACATACACATACAAAGTACTAACAAAACAAAAACAACCAACGACATTTAACCTACCATCTCGCCAGCAATCAGCGGTCTCGTGCATCGTTCATTACTTTGTTTACCCATAGTCAACCTGAACAAGTAATACCGCAAAAAGTTTTGACGTTTTCGCCGCTACCATTCGCTCTCAGTAGGCAGGCGAAACCAAAACAGTTTTCAAGGAGAGTTTTTTTTGTTCCTTAAATTATATTAAAATCTCGTACTTAGAGGAAACGGCTGATCAGTACTCACGACTGAAATGTATTGAATGTGCTTCCTGCGTTGGATGAGTCCGGGTCGGTTACCTTGATGTGTCCCTAGTCAAGGCACTTTATCTAACTCCCTTGCCACTAACCTCCTTGTGTGCTTCTTCCGTTAAACATCAAACTAACCCGTCTCTGATATTTAATTAAGGAGTAAATCTGTATTAAGTGAATAAAGGGAATTTTCTCAATTACTGCAATCATAATCTATGAATCACGCGTAGTTTGTTTAATATAAAAGTGTACGTAGCTGATGAGTTTCGAAAAAAGAAAAATGTTGTCTAAGTATGATGCGTACACATTCAAAATATATTTCACTTTTGAAGGCCTACTCTTGCCGTTGAACGACTTAAATTAGGGTTTAGATGTGTATGCATCAAAGTATTATATATATATATATATATATATATATATATATATATATATATATATATATATATATATTGGTATGTATATATCTGAAGCTATGGATATGTGCATATATCTATGTTATGGATGTGTGCATATATCTATATTATGGATGCGTGCATATATCTATATTATGCATGCGTGCATATATATATATTATGCATGCGTGCATATATATATTATGGATGCGTGCATATATCTATATTATGCATGCGTGCATATATCTATATTATGCATGCATGCATATATCTATATTATGCATGCATGCATATATCTATATTATGCATGCATGCATATATCTATATTATGCATGCATGCATATATCTAT
>JAECUM010012057.1:0-29700 GCA_016617855.1 Megalonaias nervosa
TTTGTTACTATTTTTGACATTTTTGTTTTTTGTGTTATAGTGCGTTTAATTTACTCGGTAGGTCACTCAATTTTTGTCATTCACCCTCCCTGCTGCTGTAATTCTTGATAAAATCAAGGACCAAAGATTTTATCTAGACCTACACGATATCTAGATCTTGGGTCATGTAGATTTATTGTAATAAATCCAAACGGAACAACTTGTGTTTTTGAAAAGAAGTTTCTGAATTTCATCATGTCCATGTCCCCTGAACACCAAGTATAATAAATATTCTGTAAAGTATAATTATCTACTCCATTAAACACAACCAAAATATTGCAGTTGTCTCTGATCACTTTAGGTATTTGTGTATATCTTTGTGTAACATAAATCACGTCCGTATTCTTCTGTCTACCTCGAGAAAATATTCTAGCTGGATTTGTTTGTCTGTCCAACATAATATCATCGTACACCACTAAATTATTAATAAATCTATTTAGGTCATCTACAGATGGGGCTTCATCAATATCGGTGATAAAGTCAATAACATCATCACCGTCTTCATTCCGCAATTTCGCTTTCTCGTTAAAATCTTTAAGTACTTCGTAACAGTGTTGATCATCTACGGATGGTGCTACTAAATACAATTTACTCCATTTTAACCACCGCATTATTAAATTTAATAATAGTTGTGTTTTACCTGATCCAGATGGACCTATTATAATCATTCTTATCGAATTTGGTAATGCTGGATGATAATGCTTCACTGGCTCCTGTTTTCGTGTCGCCGAAAAATCAATTATATCCATATTATTAATAACATGAGTCTATATTGTGTTCGATGTAGATTATCTACACCCACTACTGGACTGACAACAATAATAACAAAAAATAAACGACGTGCATTAACAGATAAATGTGTAAAATGCGGCACGAAAAAATATAAATTTATCTCCATGTCTGATTCAGGGACAAAGACAGGTGGAGATATAGCCGCTTTATTAGGAAAATTACCAGGAACTCCGTGGGCTAAATATCCGGGGGAAAACACTTACCAGGATATAATTATTGTGGTCCTGGAACCCGACTTGACATCCGACTTGATAATCAAGATCAACCAAGACCAGGAGAGTATCCAGTAAATAAGATTGATCAAGTGTGTCATGTTCATGATGTTGCGTATAAAAGTAAAGATTTACAACAAAGGCATCTCGCAGATGTAAAATTGATTCATGCATTAAATTCTATACCAAATAAATCTGTCAGAGATAAATTAGTTAGTTTTCTAGTAAAATCTGCCACGAAAAGTAAAATAATGTTAGGGGCTGGTAATTAATTATATAAATATTATAATGGAATCCATTTATTATAGCCCAAGAGGATATTGGAGAGGTAGATCAGCGATTACTAAATTATCTGAAGCAGCAAAAATCTCACGTTCTGTTGCTGCAGCGTGGTTAGCACGACAGGCAATATGGCAAATTTATCTACCACCACCTAAAAATATTCAATATTCACATTTTGATCTCAGCGTCCCTAATGAGGTTCATCAAGCAGATATTTTGTTTTTACCGCACGATACTGTTAAAACACGTGGACGAAAATCACGCACATACAAATACGCATTAACTGTCGTTGATGTTGCAAGTAAATATAAAGATGCTGAACCATTATCAACAAAGACAGCATCCGAAGTTGCATCTGCGTTCGAACGAATTTATCATCGAGGACCTTTGCGATGGCCACAGTTATTACAGGTTGATCCGGGCAAAGAATTTTTTGGTGCAGTATTATCGTTGATGAAGAAACATAACGTTAAAATCAGACGAGGACATACTGAAATTCATCGTGATCAGGCAATTGTTGAACGATTTAATCGAACACTTGCTGAGCGGTTATTTGGATACCAATATGCAAAAGAAATATCTACCGACTTTAAATCCGGTGAGAGATCTCGTGAATGGGTTACGAGGTTACCAAGTGTGATATCTGCATTAAATAATGAAATTACTCGTTCAACTTCCATGAAACCTTCTATTGCGATCACAAAAAAATATATACCCCGTAGTAATGACAGACATCAACCTCAACCAGTATTAGGTAATGTAATTGTAAGATATTTATACGAACCTGGTGAACTTGAAGGTGGTAAAAAAAGAACAACTGATCCTATCTGGAGCGTGACTACACATACAATTTCTAGTGTAGTTAGATCCACTGGTAGACCTCCAATTTACAGATTAGATTCTACAGCCCCTCAACGTGGATTTGTACGTGAACAATTACAGGTAATCCCTGAAGACACACAATTACCACCACATACAATTACATAACCAGAACCAGGGCGTGCAGCGCCCCGACGTCGATTGCATTCAAGACAGGTCAGCATCACATTATCACGTGTATGACCAAGATCACTATTAATTCTATCTACGGTAAATTGTCTTGGATTATTATTCGAATATTGCCACAACATATTACAGTTGCAACTTGCGCAATTATTATTCTGTAGTTGTTTTAGTTTTATAATAAATTCAACATCAATATCAAATCACGATTATTTTTTTTGTCACACTGCTTATAACCAGATAGTTTTTTTCTTATTACGTCATCATTAACAGTCTGATTATTATTTTCTGTAAAATTCATAATAACCCTATGTAGTTGAGATATTCTTCTGACTCTAGAAACTGCGAGATAGACTAAATTCGACCATTCGATCCGATCATCTATAATCCAAATATTTGTATCAGAAATAGTTAACCCCTGTGATGAGTGAATAGTTATAGCATATCCTGACATCCACGGTGATTTATTCATATTCAGCGCATTCTCAACGACATTAATATCGACTAAAACAATATCATTCAAGACAAGATTCTGTACTCGGACACTTTCAGTGTCTCCACCAGGAATTTCAACATCAATATTCTGTCGTCGAGTATCCGCTGGGCGATAACACAAAGGTACAGGTAGATCTAAAAACTTTTCTTTATGTAACATAAATAATTTATCCTGTAGTTCATCACGAACTATCTTTCTACTTGCAATTATTAAATCAGCGGGATTCCATAAATTTAGAAAATCATTCATAGAAGTCTCTGGAATTACTCCTCGCATTATTTCACATTGTACTCTGTCTGGTTGTAGTCTGATTAATCTTTTAAATTCCTTCAGCGGTTCATCAATAGCTCTATGATCATCATTTATTTCTTCATAATAATCTACATTATTCTTCAACCATTCATGTGGAGATTGTCCAATAAAGGGTGGTGGTTGACCATGATCGCCGCACATTATTATAGTAGTATTTTTCGTCAATAACCATTCAAGAAATGTTTTTAATATTTCTAACGGCACCGTGCATATCTCGTCCCAAATGATAATTTTAGGTATATATTTTTCACCCATTCTCTCAGGAGTCCATGTGTCTCCACACCATCTAAAGAAACTATGATAAGTACACGATTTTACTCCTCGTTCTTTATTTCTCTGGCAAGTTTATGTGTCAGTGTCAAAACAATTATATCCGAATTATTATTCATGAATAATTTAATCACACGAGTTGTTTTACCTGAACCACCGCATCCATTAAGATAAACAGTTTTATGTCTAGATATAGGATCATATACAGATGGTGCTGATGATTTTGATATTTGATTATTATTTTTGTGATATATTTCCTTAATTTCAACGTCGGCAGATTCAGAATAACTAAGTATATTTTCTTGTTTTATTCTCCATGACCCCCATTCACCATTACCAAGTAGTGGTTTTAATAAATCCGTATATTTTTTATTTATATAAAACGAATCCGTTGCTACTCTGACAGCATCACGAGGAAATCTATTTATCATAGACAGTAGATTTATAGAAACATATGCCAACATAGAAGATCTTAAATGAGTAAATTGTGGTGAGTCACCATCAAGATAACTCACAATTGTACCTAGTTTGGTTCCGTCTGACAAATAAGCATTACTCCGATTTATAAATATGTTTTTTTCTGTTGTATCAGCAATTATAAAATCGAGTTCAGCATCGTCCATAATTAATCTTGTACAACGTCTTTTATGATCATAGGCTCCTCCTTGAGTAAATTTACCAATTATCTTTCTACCAAGATCTTTTGCAAATTTTTCATCATGTTCGTCTCTGCATTTACGTATATTATTAGTAATTTTAATAATGTCATCTTCATTAAGATCAGGAAATTCTTTCCTGGCATCATCAATATTAAATCTATTTGGTTCTGGTAACCAAATTTGTTTCTGTGGACTATACGATATAATCGCCTCACTCACCTGTAAAGATATTAAAATTCCAATATCAAGCATATATCGCAATAGTACTATTGGAACCCAACATCGCTCTGAAAAATGTCTTCCAAACCAAGTATAAGTAATCGGATGGAGATTTTCTGCAAATTCGAATGATTCTACATGAGCAAATCCGGTTAGGTCAAAATCTGGTAAATGTCCGTTTATCGCAACCCTGGTCATCTCGTGTGATGGATGTCCGAATCTCTTAAAGTATTTAGAACATTCTCCGTATCCAAGAAAACTTCCAGGATAACATGCCACCATATCGACGGATATAACGTCACTATAGTTGTATTTAGTATTCCATAATCCTCCGTGTCCATATTCTACGCAGCTTTTATGAATATCCTCAAGAAATTCCGATCGTGTTGGTTTCCATAAATTTTTCTCCTGAGCGAAATGAGCCGCTACGGATGGAACTGTAAAACAATTATTTAATAATTGTCTAACTTTGACATCGTCTGAAGTATATTTCAGCGCAAGATTTTCCATTTCTACATTAAGAGATTCTGTACGGTAAATATCACCATTAGGCCGTACAAACTGATCGTAATTATCATATTCCGAACTCTGAAATAACCAAACAGACACAGGGTCACTTTTACTTATATTTTTGATAAAATCAAATATATGACCATCATAAAATTTAACCGCTCTATCTCGTGGAAATATTGTTACTGCTGAGGTCCATGCGTGCGAATTATGATAAATAATATCTATTGGAGCTCCTCTTGATTCATATTTTGTTTTATATAAAATCTCTCCCGTCAACGTTTTTACTGTTATTGGGAATCTTAATTTCTTTTCTAGTTCAGCGACATCTTTGATAGATGCTCCGGTATCTTTAACTGATTCTGCCCAAGTATTTATTTTTTTACGTCGTAAATCTGTTAAACCATTACCACGTATCGCGTTTGTAAAATGTTCTGTAACTCGTTCAGCTACACAGTTTATTCTTGATTCTGACAATTTCATAGGTTTTAGATCCCCGACATCAGGTTTATTATTCAGCGGAAATATTCCATATACAACTGCAGTTGCTGGATAACTCTGTATATAATATAATTTGTCAACACCTGTTAGTATTCCGGGTTTAGATTTATTATTTAAGAGAACAATATTATTTCCTGATTGTATGTGTACTGGATCGCGCTTGTCACGAATAATCCAAATATCTTCTTTTGTATTTACAATAAATTTTATTAAAATAAAATATTTTTGATCATCAAGGTGATTAATAATTACCTTTCCTCGTTTGTCATTCATCATATTAGTAACATTTCCGACTCTGAATGTTGACCATACATGAGCAGCACCATCGTCACGAAATTCATTTTTTGCTTCACGAATACGTTCGATTATATCCTCATCTGTTAATGCCAGATCTTGCATCAAAGTACTAAATTTATATTCTGATAGTCTGTCAAGATCAAATCTGGATATCTGAGGTTCAATTGCCGATAATTCCTCCATATAATTAAGACAAGTATTTAAATTAAAATTTTAGTATATATATAATGATTGAAACAAAGAACAAATGTGTTTGGCTCAGAATTGGATATATTTCTCTTTGTAATAAACCGTGCGTGAACAAATACTGCGGATATCATGCACAAAGTTTCAAAAATGGAAGTACAGGACCAATACCGTGTATTCAGTGTGGTGTTGGAGTCAGAGGAAAAACTCAATTGTGTCTAAAATGTGGCGGAAAAAAATACAGGGAATTAAAACGATATTATGACAAAAAAAATAACACTGACTCTCCTATAAAGACAGAAGAAGATTATCTGGTCAGATTTCAAAATAATGATTTAGACAAATAATATTATTATATAAAATGACTCAGACAAATCAGACTTATGATGAAATGATCGACAACGATATTATAAGAGAATTAAGAAAAAAAGCATTTCGTAATAAATACGAATTTGTGAAACATCCAGTATATACAAATTATGAAGCATCCCGAGATGGTGTGATCAGAAACTGTAGATTGAAAAAACCAGTCGGTAATATTAATAAATTTGGTTATTTTAGATTTAATACTGGAAATAAAAATTATTTATCAAGTAGATTCATCTACGAATGTTATTTTGGGGTCATCAAAGATGGATTTGTAGTTGATCACATTGACGGAAATCCCCATAATAATCGGTTATCTAACCTGCAAGTTATTACACCTAGTCAGAATGCTGCACGCGGAAATACTGGAAAATGTAAAAAGTTTGCAAGAAGATCTATTAAATCCATAAATACAGAAACAGGACAAGAAATAACTTTTCCATCAATTAATGCGGCTGGAAAATATTTTGGCATACACTCACGATCGGTACAACATGTTGCAGATAGATTATACAAATCTGCATTTTCATTCAAATACGATCAGCGGATAATATTTGAATATATTATCTAACTCTGTTTTCGTAATAAATAAATTGTATATAATTCGACTCTATATTTTACCTTCACCGTCGCTGCTCTCGGTGTCACTTTCACTTTTGACAGAATCAAATAACATAATCTTTCTCAATTGCATTACACGATTGTCCACAATCTTCTTTTTCTCGTATTCACGAGATAGTTCGGATCTGATATTTTCGATCGAACGTGCAAGAGGCGCAAATAGTTTTACCTGCTTTTCATTTACCATTGCCAATGATTCTAACATAGACTGATAAATTGATTTTACAAATTTATAATTAGATGGTAATGTGTATTTATTGTCAGTTTTTCTTTGTTTTAATATTTCATAATCGCATAATATTTTTTCAGGATCGAGATTATCAGATATATTTATTCCGTTATGCTTTAATTTTTTAATAGCAGAAATAATATTATTTATATTTTCTTGGTTCATATATAATAATTATTTCTTTAAAATAAAATAACATCGTTCCGAATACTGTCAACATTCGTCAGCCATAGGAATCGAACCACGGTCGTCAGTATCATAGTTGCAACAACTATACCACTGAGCCATTTTCCGATTCATACATATAGACGTTTTAAAATTATTATGTAGTTAACCCAACACTGAATAAGCAGACAAATTACGTACGACCAATATACTGAATAAAATCACAATTATTGTACAACTGTAACGTATATTTACTTAATTTACAAACATTATTTATATATACTATATAAAATAATCACACATTATATTTTTTGTAAGAGTTATCGTTCGTTAAGGTCAAATACATGTTATAACTAAAAATAACTTTACGCACTCGTATAAACCGACATGAATTTAAGATTATCAGAGTTAAAAGATGCATCAATATTCCTCCTCTGTTACAAATTGATGCTTTACTAACAGTTAATCACCTACAGAAAAAGAAATAATTCACTAAATAATTAACGAAAAACAAGAAGTATTTATTGTCTGTAAATCGAACGTAGTAGTAAGGGAAATAATCGTTTAATTTACTCCGCAGAGGGAGATAGCCGAGTTATCTCGCTTTATTATATATACAATTGCTTTAATCATAGAAATCAGATTTTAATGATTTTGATTATTAAACTGCCCATCAGATAAGGAAATCTGTAATTTTTCATGAATCAGAGTACCTATTATAACCGGCAGATTTCAATTTCTGGTAAATTTCATGATTTAGTCGGGTAATTATACCCGGCAGATTTCAATTTCTGGTAAATTTCATGATTTAGTCGGGTAATTATACCCAATAAATTTTAATTTTCTGTCAGATTTCAGAAATCTAGCAGATTTTCTACAGAAAATAATATTAATAATAATTTATAACAGATTTCAGAAAGCTAGCAGATTTTCTACAGAAAATAATATTAATAATAATTTATAACAGATCTCAGATTTCAGATGGTAGATTTCAGAAAATCTAATAGATTTTTCACAGAAAAATAATAAAATAATAATAATAATAATAATTTCTGACAGTTTTTTGATGAATTTCATGATTCAGTCGGACAATTATACCCAATAAATTTTAATTTTCTGTCAGATTTCAGAAATCTAGCAGATTTCAGAAAATCTAATATATTTTCCACAGAAAAAATAATAAAATAATAATTTCTAACAGATTTCAGATTTCTACAAATAATAATAATAATAATAATTTCTGAAAATCTAACGGATTTTCCACAGATTTCATGATTTTGTCAGGCCTCATTTACAAATATTATAGATAAAATTAACAAAATCTACAGATAATAATAATAATAATAATATTTTCTGACAGTTTTCAGAAAATCTGTCCAAAAACATCAAACAGAGTATATATTTACCCATCAGATTAAAAAAAATATATTATTTCAGAATCAGATTATTTTTTCCCTTATTATATTAGGAAATATTTAATCAGACGTTCTAAGAGCGTATATATAAATTAATATTAAGAGATTCTTGTCTTAGATCAAAAATATTTCCTGCCTGGTCAGTGAGTTTGAAATTTATTCTTGTCAGAAATGGATTATGAACTCTCAGGTACACGGGGTTAATTGGTTCAGACACAATTAACCAACCGGGGGGGTCTTTAGGGCTAAATGAATATAGTATATACCCCTGTTCCGCAGTGCCACTGCGGTGATTAGATTTTGAAAGATCTACTTGATAACTGTCATCAATTACGTCACATACCAGATTGACTGCAATTGTTGTTGTTATATTAACAATACCAGGTGAGATATGGCGACCTCCACCGTGTGGATCATTATTATATTTAAGAATGGTTGGTGTAGGTATTAATTTTTTCCATGAATCACATATTCTTTTAAATTGTTCATCAATAAGATCATTAACTGATTTCTTTAGCTCTTCAGAGTTAAATCCAGGAATTATAAATGTTGATAGTTGTTCTCGCGTAATTCCGAAATGTTTTAGAAATATTGTTGTGAACAGAAGATTTAGTCTAACACCTCGAGGTGGACCGTCTTCATTAACTATATATAACTCTTTATATCGTTTATCTGCTGCTATGTTCACTATTTTTTTTTCTCTGTTAACAATAATATCATTCATGAAATCTAGGTCTGAAGCAACTTGATTCAAATGTTGTATTACTTCAATTATTTGATTTTTTAAGTCATCGTTGTAGGAAGTGCTAATGCTGGAAAATAAATTTCTTAGATAATTAAGTACACGTCCGTGTTCAGACTTAATTGTACTAGCATATGAATTTATTTCATCAACATCAAGTACTATTATTTTACCTTTTTACCATCAACTATTTTTGTAAAATGGGTTTCTGTTTTATCTATATAATGTATAACTCCATCACCAAAATATCGTCGCCATGGATAAGCATTTTTTTCTGTTCGATATTCTGGAGGTTTTATAAATTTTTTAACATCTATGACAAAATCAGATCTCTGTGGTTCTGGTGGTCCTTGATAAACCGGTGGATCTTCAGGCCAACCTAATACTGATCTAATCGAACTTTGATAAATATCTACGGAGTAATCAGGGGAATTTACTTCAATAACCGCAGATAGTGTTGGTTCGTAGACAGTAATTGCTATTTTTGATTCTTTTCCTGTAATAGATTTAATTCTGCGTTGGAACTCATCATTAATCTGTTCTATTTGATAACTGCCCGTTGGAATAGAAACTATTTGCCAATCAGGAGTTCCATCAGGCTTATTCTTATTAGCGAATATTAATGAATTATTTGGCTGTAGTCCACCAAATGGTTTTGATCTAATATTGGGCCAGCTATAATAAACTCGCAATTGTGCTAATGCTATTTCTTTTGCAGGAATTGTGGTTGGAAAATTGACACTAAACTCAGGATTGGTCGAACTTAACGATATCATAGTAGTTTTTGACGGAGTTGTATTAGTGACGATCTGCTGAAGTAATTCCCTGTCTGTCATTATTATTATTGTTGTTATTTAATTCGTTAAAATCATTTGCGATCACCTTAAAAGCATCATCATAAGTTTTCATCATCATCGCGAATTCAGTATCAGATATTTCACCATCACTAACACACGAAGAAATATATAAAGATAATTTAGAACATGCCTCTACCACTGTGTGTAATTTAATCATATAATCGTGCAATTTAGCATTTGTACAAGTATGTATCTTTTTGGTTATAATACCGAGAACTCCAGCAATAGTCGTTGATGCTGAAACGATAATGGTTATAATAGTAGGTGCTGTCATCGTCAATGTTGATAATAATAATCCTGTTCCAGTAATAACAGCAGAAACCGAGTAAACAACTACATCGATAACAACTATACGTCTTTTGTATTTTTTTATTTTCGTGTTATAATAGTCGATAAAATTATTTAGTTTAGTCAGACGCTCACATACTTGATTGCATCTGTAACGTTGAACGTCAATGCGAGACTGAGGTTGATCCATTATTATTATATTAAGTGATTAATTGCGGTGTTTCAGCCACAAATTCCATATGCCACCAATAAGGCTCTGAGGTTATTGTTTGATCATATATTCTCAGTATAAATATTTCTTCAACATCTTTTCTTAACAATATAGATACAACTCCAGAGAGAGAATCAGTTGAATGACGCAATATATATCTGTTAATTATAACAAATCTTTCATCACTAAATACGGACAGCCTGTAAATACCAGTAACTTCTGCGGTATATTTGATAGTATTATTTTGTGTGTCCATGTTGATTGTCCTGATGCTACTGTGTATACGATATTTTTAATTTGTCCGTGTGGAATTTTAATCAGATTAGTTTTGTGAACAATATTAGGTATTCCACTGGCAATATCATTGAGTTTCGTGTTAATGTCGGCTAGTTTTATGTCAACGGTTGGTGAATCACCAAAAAAATCTTTAATGGGTTTGTTTACATTTCTACGAAAATTTAAGAACAGTTCTATATGTTTAGTAAGAGTTTCTGCAAGATTATCATAATTAGTTTTAATGTGGTTATTTCATTCCCGATCGGAATTTCCTTATCATCAACGTATTTCTTCGTCGCAGCATCAAAATTATATTCTGGTGTTCTAAGATTATTAATGCCATTATTATTCATGTCGAGAAATGCACGCATTATACCGCCGTTGGTCAATACGTACTTAGATTCTTGATCGTCGACATATTTCTTTGTTGCGTCTGCATCTGCGGTTGGATTTCCAAGATCTGTAATTTTATTCTGATTCATATTAATATCTCCGGTAAATACATCGCCGGATTTCTTAATATAATTACTGAGTGATGTACCAGAATCTTGTATTTTACCTTGATCGGCAAAAATAACTATATTATCTACGGCCGCAGTTGGAATTCTTATAAGAACATCTGATAGTTGTATATTACTCGTTTTTAATCGTCCTTGATTATCCTGAAAAACAACTACTTTATTTTGATCCACACTGGTTATATTTAATAAATCATCAATTTCATTTCTGAGTTGATCAAGAGTTGCGTATTTAGATAAATCAACTTGTTGACCTTTACCACGAGAAGATCTTCCATAAATATCTACCATTATATTTACTAATGTCTGTTTAAATATGACGTCGTAGTATATTCATGTACAACTTTGTGGGGTGGTTTTGTTGATTTTGATATAGCATCAAGTACTTTAAGTACTTCTCGACCACATATTGGTGGATCAGTTAATGTTTGTGTTGGTAACGTTGAATGCCATATTGGAATACTTTGATAGCCGCTAATATACTTTAAGAATTCTTTTGGTGGAGCTAGTCCATATGAATCAAAATAAATAATTCCACGTGGATCAATTGCATATCCGACCCAATGCGTGCCTGGACCAGAATTTTCATCGAGATTAATAATACCTGTTTCAATATTATTTGGGTTTTTTGGTAATTGATCACGCATGAAAACTCCTCTAAAATTTTTTATTTTTAATTTTTTAGCAGCATCTAGTAAATCAAAATTGGACATAGGAGATATCAGTAAACTGTCCCTGGTAATCTTAGGCCTTTTCCGTACCAGTGTGGGGTCCCTGGTAATCTTAGACCCCTTCCCTTTTTTTTGATTCCCTGTCCGGTTGCTTTCTTTAATGCCATTCCAGCAGCAGTTCCAACAGCACCTAATGCAGCTGCTTTTGCAACAGCTGGAGCTGCAGCGGCTATTAATGCTGGTATAGCAGCAAGAAGTGGAAATATACCACCCGTCTTAATGATATCTTTAATGGCACCCGCAGAAAGATTAAGTTTTATACCTTTATTTGATTTTTTTGCTTCATTGAAATGCCCGAGCTGACGTTCTGTAAGAGATAATTTATTTGAGCCGCTCATCTGATCTTTCTTTAGCAATATTTTTAATCCACAGTTATTTTTTGATGCTGATTGTATCTTTTTAATCTGACCAGGAGTCAGATTAACACTAACATTATTATACGACATTATAATATTCATAAATAATCTAATTACATGTTTTCTACTGGAGCATCAACGACTCTCATTCGTCCACCAGCACCTTCAAGTAACATCGATTTATCGCTGAGTATGACAGCAATTGCTCTGTAATTGGCAATAGCTCCTATTGTCACACGAGCTCGAAAATGTATATCGACTACAGATTGTCTGGTTAAATCTAAATGTTCGAGCGAAAAATAATAAATTGGGTATAAGGTTGTAAAATCCAATTGTGATATTTGTAAACCAGTATCAACATTTTGATCACGTCCCATGAACGTCATTAGACGGTGATATACACGTGCTACATGATTTTGATCGAAATTCAGTAAAATATCCTCGGATGGTTCTTGATGTCCATTTATTCTTAAGGAAACTTCGGAAACACCAAGATTATCAAATATCATAATACTACGTGTTTGATCATCCACCCGTGCAGCATCTTGAAATGCAATAAATATATGTCGTGGTGCAGAAACACCTTGTTGTGATGCTATTTGCCACGTAAATAAACCATTAATATTACTCTGGATAGCATCTGTGGTCATTGTTAACCACGATAATGCTGATTTACCACCTTGATTCATAAAAGAGAGTAGACGATCTTCTTCAGTTATTGATGGAGTCATCACCGGCATCCACAATGAAAGTTTTGTAAGAATTACTTTGCCAGGATCACCAGCGAGTCTCCATAATGCATCGTTGTCGGTTGCTTTTCGTACAAGTACAACTGTATGCTTAGATCCGAAAATGACTTTTCTGACATTTCTACAAAATCCAAATATATGTGATAGTGGAATCACACATGAAAATGCTCTTCTTCCACCACGCAACATTGCTCGACGTGATCTAAATCCTAAGTTGAAATCTGGATCTACATTAATAATCATACTTTGTACATCCACATTGGCGTTTCTAGCAAAATTTCTTGGTTGTCCTATTTCATATTGTCGATACTCTGGAGAATCAGTTGTATCCTTTGCAAACATCATTGATGGACCAGCTGATCTTGAATAATCATCACTATATCTTGCAAGACCAAGTATTGTTGTTGCAACGTCGACGTCCTTCTGAATAGATTCAATATTTTTCCGTCAATCATGTACGTTGCACTGTCAAATAATGCCATAATACCATTATTAACAAAACCGACATTAACATCGTCTCCATATGCTACTGGTGCTGCAGGATTAGCAATATTTAAAATTTCACCTTCGACTTCAATAAATGCTTCAGCGGGTAAGAAATATCTACTTGTATCCTGAACCTGTAGTTCGATTCGTCCACGCTGATCTGGAATTCGTGCGTCGTAAGAATAATATTGATAATCACGCACAGACTCATCTTTAAGTACTGGTGCGTCCATGTCAAATGCGGGATCAGATATGCGCTTGAACATCTTTATTATAATTATTATCGTCTAAAACGAAGACTACTTCGGGAAGTGAAACCACTTCGGGAAGTGAAACCACTTCCTGCTATCAGACTAGCGGTTATATTTTTTTCTTTTTCTGATAAAGGCACATCAGCCAACTCTGCTAGTTTTTGATTAGCAACTTGATTTATTATTTTACTGACATTTGCAGGCATTACTTCTGTACTAGGTAATTTTACTGGTTGAGGTCGGACAGCAGGTCTGCGTATTAATTGTGTTAATCTATCTTTAATCGCTGAAAACGCTTTACCAGCGAGATTACCCATAGCACCAATACCTTTTTCACGAACAACATCAATAGCTTTCATTCCCAGTTGCTTTGCGATCGGTATTGCTTTTGGGGCTATCCTTCTAAATAGACCCTGAACAACATCACCTAGTCCATTTCCGTATGTCGTTTTATATACTGGTAATCGTGAATTTATTACCCTGACCATAGTTGGTCCACGTTGAGTACTATGTACTATCATTTTATTATAGTAATTGTATTTAATTACATACTCAGTCGCTGTAGTAGTCATCGGCAATTTCATTAATAAGAGACTGATAAACATCAACGTCCATGATACCGCCTGTAAATAATCGTCTACAGATATCGGCCGCTTCATTAATTATTTCTGGAGAATTATTACCAGCTCGTTTTCCTCCGATGAGAATTTCTAATCGATCGACATCAGCAAGGATATTATTGGGACAAGTAATAAGACCACTTCCTAAACCACTTCCAATTACACCGGGAGCGTCTTGAAATTCTTCTTCTTCCTCTTCACTTGGTTTCGATGATGTTGTTTTCTTTGGTGTAGGAGATAGAACTGGTATTTGTGATTTTGGTGCTGTTTGTTTTGAAGGTTTTTTAATTTGCTTTTTCTCCTTTTCTAATTTGATTAATTTATTAATTTCACTAACATAATCCTGATATAGTGGATCATCAACTCTAGTTTGTTCAACATTCATTTTTATGCGATATAATGATTTTTGCCATTGTTCACGATTTCTAATATCTTTAGCGTATTCAGATTTCATTAATTTACCTCTTTGAATAAAACTATCAAAAGCAAATTTAGCTAATTGTTTTATTTTAAGATCATTAATTACCTCAACAATTTCTTCATTAAATTTATCTATCAATTTAACTGTTGATTTTGGTTCAGGGGCTAGTGCTTCAGCACCTTCTTCTACCTGGTCTGCATCTTCAGGTATTTCAGGGACTGGCATCGCAGCAGATATTTCGGCTGGAAGTTCTCTAAGAATCTTTTTTGTCTGTTTTGTTCTTTTTGCTATTTTTCCAGTTTCTTCAGAGGTTTTCTCTAACACAGGTTGAATACCTTTAGTGGTCTCAGTGATAGGTTTAAATAATTGTTTTGTATCCTCCTCAAATTCAACATGAGATTCTTGTCGTTGTTGTAATTGTTGCTTGACAGCATCACGAACAGGTAAATATTTTCTAATTGCTTCTAGTCTTTCTCGTGCTAATCTAGCTGAGTGTGGTTCTCCAATATTCATTATTAAATAATATTTATAATAGATATTTAATTGAATTTGAAATCACCAAAAATACTTAATAAAGCGCGATAACTCTGCTCCTCCTCTGCTAGAGAATTATTTCCCCTTTCTATGTATGTCTGTATGTATGCATGTTTGTCTGTATTTTAATTTATCAAAAATAATCAGTAGATCCTAGCGGTTACCCTTCAATGGAGCCCCTCGATAGCCTGTGTGACTTTCATGGGGTCCTTACATTGTCGTCTCTCTTATGACGTATTATGCGGCACGCCCATGTTCTGTTTCTTTTGGCTAACACCCTTTCTGGATGTTTATTTGGGGGTTCTTCCATGGGGCAGAGAGCTCAAGGCATACTACTGATTATTTTAGGGGGGTATTGCATAGACACACCTCCCGGCGAATTTCTAATCGACGAAAGTGAAATATTAGCAATTCAGAAGGCTGTCTAGGCATTGCGATTTCGATAAAACCCCCACGAAACCCCGGGGTAGAATTCCAAAATAGAATCCGACCACGAGATACGTGGTGGTTTATCGAAATCTCAGGGGATGCCTCCCCCCCCCTACTTATTAAAAGATATGGGCGACCCGGGGACCCGAACCCATCTCGGCGAGATCTGGGGTCGAACCGCAAACATCAGTATTAAAGTTTCCAGCAACTTTAACATTGAGCTAACGAACTCGACTACGGATATACGTTTTAGAAATTATTATATGTGATTATTGTGCAATAGCATTTGATATCTGATTTTACAAATAAATAAATATTTATAATTTTATTAAGATATTTTGCCATTATATATATGAACCGATTAAAATGTATTATATTTAAAATTAAAACACGGAAATAAACTGCACACAAATACCTATCTCCGGGGAGATATCCGCGGCGATAAACACAGCTATTGTTTGAACTACCACACACGTCCTTGAAAAATCGGTACGCATACCTATCTCGGTACATGTAAGCAGCAGGAAGGGTGAATGACCACATGTGTGTGTAAGATAACAGCAGACAAGAAGGGGGGGGGGATATGCACGATATGGCAGTCGAACCTTACACATTTGTCTTAATCATAATGCAAAATTTGCTCGAAAACCAAGTTATAGGGTCCACCGCAGCAAGGGGGGGGGGTGGGGTGGACAGATATTTGGTAATGAATATGTTTGCCTGATGATTAAGACAAATGATTTCGCGGTACGGCAGTCGAACAGACCACTTGCCTCAATTATCACTAAAATTTGTCTTAATTATAATAGTGGTCTGCTCACCCTTCCTGCTGCTAAAGTTCTTAGAATTAAGTTTATATGTAACTGTGCTGTCCTAGAGTTAAAGTTCTTAGAACTAAGTTTATATGTAACTGTGCTGTCCTAGGATAAGTTCTTAGAATTAAGTTTATATGTAACTGTGCTGTCCTTGAGTTAAAGTTCTTAGAATTAAGTTTATATTTAACTGTGCTGTCCTAGGATAAGTTCTTAGAATTAAGTTTATATGTAACTGTGCTGTCCTAGAGTTAAAGTTCTTAGAATTAAGTTTATATGTGACCTCTGATCCTGCTAGGATATTGTTTGACAACCTAGGGGGTCACATGGGGTTAAAATGTGCTGTCCTAGGATAAGTTCTTAGAATTAAGTTTATATGTAACCTCTGATCCTGCTAGGATGTTCTTTGACAACCTAGGGGATCACATGGGGTTGTATAAAACTGTGCTGTCCTAGGATAAGTTTATATGTAACCTCTGATCCTGCTAGGATGTTCTTTGGCAACCTAAGGGATCACATGGGGTTGTATAAAACTGCGCTGTCTGTTTCGTCTTTCGAATTTCCTCTGATCCTGCTAGGATGTTCTTTGACAACCTAGGGGATCACATGGGGATAAAGTGTGCTGTCCTAAGATAAGTTTATATGTAACCTCTGATCCTGTTAAGATGTTCTTTGACAACCTAGGGGATCACATGGGGTTAAACTGTGTTGTCTGTTTCGTCTTTCGAATTTTCTCTGATCCTGCTAGGATGTCATTTGGCAACCTAGGGGGTCACATGGGGATTAATTCATATGCCCCTGAACTTGCTAGGATGTTGTTTGACAACCTAGGAGTTCACATGGGGTTGTGCTGTGATTATTATGATTTCGAAATATTTTTTTACTTTGTACAGCTTTAGTAATATCATTATCAAATAAAATATCAACCATATTGTCAATAAATGTCATCACATCATCTGCCCAACCCGCTATTCTCATATCATTTTCAGTCGCGAATAACCATACTGACCCATATTTTGGTGATATATGATATCCAACTTTTTAATACAATCGCTTATTATTTTAGTTTTTATACCAGTATAACTTGAGGCTGCTCTAATCGAATTAAATCTCTTATAAAATTTATTTGTCAGATCAAATCCAACATGTCGGATTGAATGACAGAATGACATTATATATAATATTTCATTTGTTTAATATGAAATTTTGTCTAAACTATGAAAATAATAAGTATAGGGCTGTAATAGTAGTATTGATATTTGAGTTGTTCCTATCTCAGAGACCCCCTATCCCGACAAAACAAATTTTGTCAGAAATGAAAGTCATCATTTTAAGCTAAAAAAGGCTGCTGATAAAAATTTTAACGTATAACGTTTTGGAGGGGTAGGGGGTCTCTGAGAGAGGAACCTCAAACTATCAATACTACTGCCCAACGTGCCCATACTATACATAATTTTACTCTATTTAATACAACACCGCATATCTCACAACTTTCCAATTGTCTATCAACCGCACATCTGCATGGTTTCTCTTCATCAACTTTCCGTACCGTCAGCATTTCACGCCGTACAACTATAGAACTTCCCTTAACACAGAGAACTATTTTTACTATGCTACCTTAGGCCAGTCAAATCATGGTTTTGTGCCACATTTCGCCTGTCAAATTTCATCACCATTGTCGCCATGGCGACATAAACGGTATATGCCAACGACGGAACAGTCCCTTCTTGTTTATTCTATTGTGTAATTTACCAGTCTCGAATCATAAATATTGCACCTGTAGGCTGTAGTCACACAACCAATGTACACCACGAGATTTTAATAAGGACTATGGAACTCAAGGGACACTCATGCGGCTTTGATCTGAATTCACCACAAGCAAAGCATGGCATCATGGAAACTTGTTAACATTTCACTCCGTGACGTTTGCTACTAGTAATTGGCTAATTATTTCGGGCTAAGGAATATTTCTACAGGACCGAGTTCCAATAATCAAACAAGTAATCACAAAAATCTAGGAATTTCTTAAAACTGGGCCCCGGCAGTTACATGTCCACCCAGGGAGTATTCTGTTTATGAAAATGAATCAGTTTGGGAAACGTATCTGCTAATTTGATGGATTAGCAACAGGTCTTTGTTTTAAAATCGAATGTTAAAATTAAAAGTAAAGCTCTTTTATGACTAGCTTACGGTATGTCGTAATATACATTTTACGATATATCTTACAGTTACGTCCAGAACTTAAAACTACAGTCAGTAGAAATAAATATGTCATACATATTTGTTTGTTACAGTTATTGTTTCTGTCATTACTTTGATGCAAAAGATCACATTTTGTAGTTTCTACTGATGTCATAAAACCTGCCACAAAATGGTCGTCTATTTTTGAGTATGCTTCTGCTTCAGCAGCCACCTCCCTCGCGAAGCCAAAACTGGTCCATCACATAGGTAGATACTTAAAAGATCTTATACTGAATGTGCATAGAACATACTTAAATTTGTCAAAATTTATTTTGACTGCTGGTTCTTAATAAGCCGTAGCAAGAAATAAATAATTACAACCAATTACGGTTCATTCTTCTCAAAAGGTTTTCTGTTGCTATTTCGGATTCTTCTACACATTCCTTACCTCGTAGCCACATAATACTACCATGTATTTAATTTAACTGTAAATGGGCCACCAGTATGCCAAAAACTATACACATGTAACGTAGTTGCATTTTTCTTTGCAGCTATTGTTTATCTTAGGTAAAACATGAACAGCGGTGTAAAGATACTTTCCGGAATATCGCTTAATTTTATTCACCGATCTATTAGGAGTGCTGCCTTGAACAAAGCTTGCTATTACAAATTCATGGATGTAACGAGCGCTCAAACTGTAGACACTATGTAATGCAAAACGGTAATATATGATATTTAAACTTATACTAGGAACAAACAATAGTATTTGCATCAAATAATTTTTTTATATAAGAGAAACAAAATGGCTTTTGTAATGTTGCGCAGAGCACTGAATTCGATACACATTGAGAAAGGCAATACACTTTCGGATATTTTTCATGCAGATTTACAATTTTATGTCAAAATAGACAAGCTTTTTTCGTAGTAAACAATATCAAATCATACTTGTGGGAATTGACATGAAACTGTTGTATGTATGATATTTTTCAAAAACTCGTGTTGTTAATTATAACAGAAACATTTGACGATATAAAACATATACGTATAGATGATCAGAAATCTTGCTGATAGGTAAATTAAACTTGTTTAGATTCTCCTTTACTATCCTTGGTTTTCTTATCTGAACTCAGTTATCTCTGCCGTTATGTCAACGCCGTAGTCACTGGACTTGTAGAAATAACTTTTTTCAACAAGTAAAAGCTTTCTTTAGAAACTACCTATATTTATAATGAATACTATTGTTATTATTTTAATATGGCGTCCAAAAGTTAAATGTGCTTGTATCGCAATACTACTGTAGCGGAACTCACAATCGGCTACTCTACCCTTGGTCTCGCTATCTCGGGTTCTTAAGAATAGGCCTTTATATTCGAGTGATACCCCACTGTATCTATCGGAGGACTGGCGCTCCAGTGTGAAAGGTTTCTACCCAAGCAGGATACCGTCGTATTCCTAGCTTCTTGTCGCAGCCAGGTCGCCAGCTAGATCGTCCACTGGACTGTCTTCATGGTCACAGACTAGTGGTGTACTGAGTCGCCGACTGAGTTGTCGACTGGGTCATCTTCCTGCTCGCAGACTGGGTCGTCGACTGAGTTGTCCTCTGTGCCGACGACTGTGTTCTCGACTAGGTCGCTATTCTGGGTCGTCGACTGGGTCGCTGAGTCGTCGACTGAGTCGTGGTCGCGCGTCGTCACTCACTCAAGATCGACTGAGAGATGAATAGGGTGAAATGATGAGAGAAGAGAAATACTCAGTTACTATTTGTATTCTTGCAAGATCGTGATAACAAGATTTCAGTGCTTCTTGAAAGAGCAAATTAGCGCCTTAATTCTGGTCGACGAAAGACCTTTTGAGATTCCCTGGTCTTTCCTGTTCGGCGAACTACGACCAAATATGCTTGCTCCGACTGTGTGGTTTATACTGCTTCACTTGAAATGGACGTCTTCACACTACATATCCTCATACCACACCATCATTGCAACATTTGGCACACACACACACACACACACACACACACACACACACACACACACACACACACACACACACACATTTAAAATCAAAATACAAACATTAACGAAACGAAAATTATTGTCCATGTGTTTTCTCATTACGCTTTCAAATGATATTGCAGGTGGTGGTGGTTGTGGTGTCATTTTCTTAGAGAAGAATTTGCATACTTCAGATTGACGAATCACGCCTCTGCTTTCATAAACATATTTGTATAAATGCGCGGTGTTGACCAAAAAATACCAGCTGACTCTATCCGCATTTGGTGCAATACAAACAACTAGTAAATGTTATAACTTTCAAACTGGTTGTTATTGTTGTAGGGTTTAACGCCATTTTTCAGCACAAGATAGGCTATACATGGCGGCCAGTGTAATTGGTGAAGGAAGAACCCTGGAAAACCTCGGGAAGAACCACCGACCCACGAGAAGCTACTGGCAGGCTTTCTCACGTACCCACGTTAGCCGACTTTCAAACTGGTATCTTTGTAAGAGCGGCACACATAGTATGATATAATCTGATACAGCTCACTGTGCGCATGATGTTCTTTCACTTCCCACGTGACTTCACCTACAATAGCCTCCTGTTTGGCTTGGGTCAAAGGAGATATTTTCCACTAGGCCCCTATAAATTACAAATTATGACGGCGGTGGGCCCCTGGCCGTTGTGCCCCCCCCCCCCCTAAACTGACGCCTAGTTGTCCTGCTCTGTCGGCGGCCCAGCTTCTTTATTTTTTTAACAACGCCCAGTGTACATGCTATACTCTTCACTTCTATATAACGCAAGCTGACAGAAAAGAAATGCAGTTCATTACCTCTAACGTTCTCTAACATTGCATATAGGTCATGCAATAATTGCTACGAAGAGACTTAGTGGATAATAATCTAAAACGGAAATTTATGATTCCAGATTAAGTTTAATTTTTCCGATACTCAAAACTAACGTAGCAACTGATTAATAATAATTCTTGTTTTTTCAAACACCCTTTTTACGTAAAACTATTATCTCACCATGAAGTTTTGAATGATGTTAGTGTGGACTATCAGTGTATCTGCAATGTTAAACAAGATTTATATTGGAGCATTGTTTACCTTGACTTAAATTAAAATATACCCGTCATCGAGACTGCGTTATTTATTTATTTATTTATTTATTTATTTATTTATTTATTTATTAGTAGTAGTAGTAGTAGTAGTAGTAGTAGTAGTAATAGTAGTAGTAGCAGTAGTAGTAGTAGTAGTAGTAGTAGTATTTAGTATTGCTAATGGAGTATGTGGAGAAAAACTGCATTTATTCCTCTTCAAGTAACAAGTATATTTTAGTTTATAAACATCTGTCATGTAACATAATGATCTTTAGATCTTTGTTACAACATCGTTATTAATATCAGTGATTCCAATATATCAGCATGTAATCACCATCACAGTAATTAAGTTTCTGACGTATACAACACCACATACAAACATATACAATAACAGGCAATTTTCTACCTCCTGTGGGATGCATTTTTGATGTGAATTTATTTATTCTCGTAATTAAATCTCAGTTTCTACTGTGAATCATGCAATCTAAAACTTGTCACAATCAAGAGTGTCCTCGATCATTCCGACGGTGCAGAAAGGTGCATGCAGCGGTTTCATATTTCGTTCACTAGCATCCAAACGTTTTTCAATTATTACATTCGTAAATATGGTCTCGATTAAAGTATATATATATATATATATATATATATATATATATATATATATATATATATATATATATATATATATATATATATATATACCCAAAAATGAACCCAAAAATATTTTTTTTCAATGTAATAGACTTTGCGAATAAAACATTTAAAAAATCTAATTGTATTTGGAAAAATGTGATATTATACTAAATATAGCAATCAATTAAACTGCTTTGTCAAGCGTTTAACATAAGATATTTAATAAATTTGGAGTATACGCATTTGTTTATAACGCTTCGCTTTAAGGAATTCTTAGACTTTTGTGATTACTTTTTTGATTATGGGAAGTCAGTTGCGGGGAAATATTCCTCAGACCGAAACAATTAGCCAATTACAAGGAACAAACGTCACGGAGTGAAGTGTTATTGAGTTTCCATTATGCCATAGTTTACTTTTGGTGAATTCAGGTCAGTGCCGAATGAGTGTCCCTTGAGTTCAATAGTCCCTATTAAAATCTAGTTGTGCACATTGATCGTGTGACTCCAGGTGCATTATTTAAGATTGGAGACTGGTATATTAAACAATGGAATAAACAAGAAGGGACTGTTCCGTCGTCGGCAGGTACAGATTATTGTTGTCATGGTGGTAAATGTGATGCAATTGTACAGACGAAATGTGGCTTAAAACCATGATTGACTGGCCGAAGGTGGAGTAGTAAAAATAGTTCCATGTATTAGGGATAGTTGTATAATTTCAAGGCGTGAAATGCTGACGGTACGTTACGGAAAATTAATGAAGAGAAACCATGCAGATGTGCGGTTGATATACAATGGGGAAGTTGTGAGATCTGTGGTCTTGTATTAATTAGAGTAATATTATTATAGAATGGACACATTTGACCTTCTAGTTTACAACAGTAGTTGTATAAAGGTCTTTGGAATTAAGGGGAAACTTATGACTTCTAGCGGAATCGCGATAGGGTTTGACATCGCTCGGTCAAGTAAAACCCCTGGATTGTTACAATATCATTGATGAACTCGCTGGCGCACGTCTATAGTAAAAGTCACATGGGTCATGCATGCGCATTAACTCATTTTAAATTAAATATAAATTGTTCTTTTTAAAATATAACACTACTTTTCTTTAAACAAAGTCTATCCAATCCTGATTATTAAATGCTCTGCACCTTAACTCTCATCAAGAAACTTCCAGACAAAAAATATCGATCTTTATGGTCTTTTACAACAGTGGCCATGTACTAAACTAGGGTCAAGTATAGAGCACGTCGAGTGGAATCGTCAATATTTAGAGTAGTACGAATGTATGTATCAATATACGTAGCTTTTATTGCGACATCTCAGAGCGTGACATTCAATCCGGATTGCACTGGATGACACCTTTAGGTTCATTTCGTCCAAAAATTTCTACGTACTTTAACATTGAAATTGACCTAGGCACTTCTCGGCGCGTCTAAATAATGACATTCCAAAGGAATTGAGATGTATAAGAATCCAAATGAAGTGAATACTTGCCACTTAAAGGTATGTAGAATCAAATTTTAAAAAAAGCTCACCCATGACTGAAATAGTCGGTGTTGAATGCCGTGAGGGTTGTTGATGTGCGAGGTGGGGTGGGGTGAGATGCTCCCAATATTATAACTAAAGTATTATCGAAGTCCCGCCCAGGCTCGATTTTAGTTGGAAGTTAAATTAGTGGAAGATTGATGTAAAACTCCGAGCCCCCAGTCAGCAATGCCGAGGGTTAGATGGTTACATATACAAAAAGGGTTGAAATTCAATGAATAACAACTTGATAACAATTCAATAATCAAATGATTCAAGTTTCCAATTGCACCTCTTTCGCTCGACCCTTTAATAGCCTATTGCATCGCTTGATTAGCAGTGTGAGATCGATTTCCACCTATCCTTGTATTCTACTCATCTGTGGTATTCATCTCTCTCCTATTTCTCCCAATTCCTTCTCTTCCTCCCCGCCTTTCTCCAAATGCCTTCTACTCCTCCTCGACTTCTCTGTACTCCTTCTCCTCCTCCTCTACTTCGCTGTACTCCTTCTCCTCCTCCTCGACTTCTCTATACTCCTTTCCTCCTCCTCCACCTTCTATCCACCTTCTCTCCACCGACTAGACTTCCGTCGACTTCGACTGTTCTGCTAGTCTCAGTTCCGTCTCCACCTCTTGAAGACTCGGGACTCAATTGAACCGAAAGTTCTCTGTCCCCCTAAAAAGCTTCCTTTTCGAAGCTTTGTCTTTCCTTAGAATCTACCTCTAAGTTTTACCGCCAAATTACGAGTGGCTCTCTCGGAGTAACCCTATTTGCTCAGAAATCTTCCCAGGCAACTAAATTTTTTCTTAGAGTTCTGAAAGTTATAATTCGGATATAAATTGTAATCGTACCCTCTATCTCAAATCCGATTGGATGTCGCTGTGAACCGATCCAATCAAACTTAACGGACAATGTCCCTCTCGCTGTCTGTTAACGTAGGGACGAATGAGAACACGCCCCGCTCACCCCGCAGGCTCTCCTCTGATCTTAGTACTAATCTTTAACACCTAGGTGTGATGACTACAAGTCTTTATCAAATAGTCGCCTACGCCAACTAAAGTTTCCGGTCCTCTGGTGGGTCATGGTAACATTGCGTAAGAGATTAACACTAGTCCACGGAAATGGTTAGACATCAAACAAATGGCCGCTGTATTAACCTAGCTTATACACGACTTTATAGCTAAGGCTTAGCAAACGTGACACCCACCCACCCACGCTTGAGAATAAAATCCGGATTTTATTGCCCCAAAAGTGCTCAAAATGCAAATGTGCTTTACGACACGCAATAAAAGAACCAAAATCATAATGACCCTACACGTTGTCTACGAATACGAATATATACATACGGTTATCTACTTCGCAATCTACACCATCGCAGTGCTTCTGCTCATGAAATCGGCGCCTACATTCTCGGTTCCTTTTACGTATCTGATCTGCATCTGGTACTGCTGTAAAAACAGCGACCATCGCATCAAGCGTCCATTCGACAACTTCGCCTGAGCGAGATAGGCGAGGTGTTGTTGGTCGGTCTCAAATATGAACTTCCGCCCGTATAAGTACCGCTCGAAACGTGATATCCCTAACACGATTCCCAGGCATTCCCTTTCCGATACGGAGTAGCTCTTCTCGGCTGCAGACAATTTCCTACTGCCGGACGCGACGGAAAAAAGCGTCCCCTCGTGCTCTTGCAATAGTACTGCTTCACGTCAGTACGGAGCACAAAGTCTTTGGACAGATCCCGTAGACGAACAACAGCGTCGGATATCAGCCTATCCTTCAGCGTTAGGAAAACGTGCTCACACGCATCCGTCCAGATAACTTTACTCGGGGCCCGTTTCCTGGTAAGAATGACCCCGCAATCGCACTGCAATTGTCCACACATTTCCGGTAATACCCGGCCAATCGCAGGAATGACCTCACCTCAGTTTTCGTGGTGGGACGGGCGGCATTTCTCGGCTGCTCCGCCTTCGACTTCTCTGGGGACAGCGTGCCTTGACTCAGTGTGTGTCCCAAATAGTCCAACGTCCGGAGCCCATGGTGACATTTGGAAGGGCGAGCCGTCAGTCTCGCCTGACGTAGCCGTTCCAAAACGTCAGATAGCAGAGATAGGTGCTCACCCCACGTCTCTGTGGCTAGCAAGAGATCATCCATGAAGTTGTGCAACGGTTCCAACAACTTCCGGATCATTCTGATCAAGACGCTTAGGGAATTCTGGACTCCGAAGGGCATGAATAACCATTGGTAGGTACCGTCGGGAGTAGCAAATGCGAACTTTGCCCTATCCTCCTCCCTTACAGGAATTTGCCAATAGCCCTTGGATTAATCCAACTTTGAAAAATATTTCGCTTTCGAGACAGAAGCGAAAATATGTTCCGGGTCAGGAAGCATTTCGACTTGAAATTTCGTCACCTGATTCAACTTAAGGTTGTCGACGCAAAACCGATGGGTGCCATCCTTCTTCTGCACTAAGACTACTGGAGAACTGTATGGAGAATCGGCGGGTTCGATTACTCCCAGAGCAATCATCTGCTCGATCTCTTCTCTTACTACTTGTCTTTTCGCGTGGGGAAAAGGGTAGGGTTTCCGCTGGACTGGCTGGTTGATCACCAACTTTAACCCGAACTCGACAAGTGACGTTCTCCAAGGTTTTTCCGTAAGCACATCGGAATACCCCGCCAGCAACGTCTCTATCTCTTCCCGCTGCACCGCAGTCAGCATGGGGTCACACTCCATGTCCAAGGGTGTCTCAGCCCTCGTTAATGGACAGCTCTGGACGGTGTTTGTACCTTCCGTGTCGCCTTCGGCGTCCTCGGTGACGATCGTGGCGACGATAAATTCGCTGGCGGTCTCTCTTTCTCGGTATCTCTTAAGGAGATGAGTATGGTGCATCTTCTCCTTAATCGATAGTCGTATCCGATAGGTTCGACCCCGACCTTCCCGGTTACGACGTAAGACCCGCTCCAGGAAACTTTCAGCTTGTTGTGTTCTTGGGGCAACAGCAACAACACCTTGTCCCCTACTTCATACTGGCGTGGTTTCGTGCGCTTGTTGTAATTCTTCGCCTGTTGCGACTTCGCTCGCTTGAAGTTCTCCTGTGCGAGGGTACAAACTTCTTTGTAGTATGTACCTCTTCGATAGCGTGATCGTCCGTCCGCAGCTGCCTTAGTACGGCGATGGGACCACGTACGGTCGTCCCATACAAGGGTTCAAAGGTAGAAAACCCTAAATTCGCTTGAGGTACTTCCTGATACGCGGAAAGCATGGCAGGAATATACCGACCCCAGTCTTTGGGACGGCCTTCACACAGCTTCCTAAGCGTGTGTTTCAGAGTCCCGTTAAACTGCTTGACCAGTCCATTACATTGGGGGTGATACGGTGTAGTCGTGAGGTGCTTCATTGACATCAATCAGTTCACCTCTCCCATCACGCGACTCATGAATTGTATCCCTTGATCGGTCAGGATCTTGTCAGGCACTCCGACTCTTGACCAAATTCGAAACAGCGCTTCAGCGACGGGTCGCGAATCAATATTACGCAACGCGACAGCCTACGGATAGCGTGTAGAGTAATCTACGACCATTATGATATACCGATTTCCTTGCGACGACTCGGGTTTTATCGGTCCGATCAAATCCGTCGCGACGTGTCGAAATGGTTCATCGATAAGGGGTGTGCTCCCCAAGGGGACGGGTCGATGATTTATTTTCGGTGCCATTCTCTGGCACCTTTCACAGGAAAGACAGAACGGCTTGACATCTCCTTGGACCCCTGGCCAGCAGAATCCCTTCACAAGACGATCATGCGTCTTGGCAATTCCCATGTGTCCTCCGAGGAGACTTTCATGCGCGACTTTCAGCACTTCACCTCGCTTCCCCTTGGGCACGACAACTTGCTTGAAAAGCTCGTGTCCTTTCTTGGCGTGGCGACACAAGATCCTTTTCTTGTACACGAACTTTACCTTGCCATTCGGAGTTTCTTTCTCCGTTCCTTCTGCAGCGTATTTATGCAACTGCATCAGACTTGCGTCTTCCTGTTGCAGCTTCCTCAACTCGGCCGGAAGTACGTTACTGACCGGTGTTGACGTGACTTCCATCGGCGTCGATTTCGTCTGGCGACTCTTGGACCTGGTTTCCACAGCACTCAACGGCGTCGGTTTCGGGGTTGGGTTGTGGACACAATTAACGACATCCCAGTATGACGTCATGTGATATCCCATCCAAGCACGCAGCTTCAATTTTCCCCTTCACGTACGGTGAATCGAGGTCAATGACAGCCACTGGCAACGAGACACGCGCGCTGTTTGCGTACTGGACCTCAATTACCTCCCCATTGTAGTCCTCAGGCTTCACCTATTTCGCGTCGACAAGGGTGGGAACGTTACGCCCAGTGTCGTACAAGAGGGTGGCACCTTCTCCGTTGACAGTTGCGGACGCGAGGTTTGCTGGTTTACAGCTTGCCTCCGTCTCGCACTTCTTCCTAGCGACGGCATTAATCTGGGTCTGCCTGCCCTTGGGACAGTCCCTTGCAAAATGCCCCGGGCGCTTACAGTTGTAGCACTACTACGACCCTCGCCGTCCTGCAAGGTCCGTTTTCGTGGGTGATGCATCTCCTGGTCTATGAGTGGCATCTGGCATCCTTACCTGTAGATCCCCTCCGACCTTCTCGTCGCCCTGACGGTTACTGACAGCCGGCTCTTCCTCAACCCCACCGCGTGACCCAGTGGGTCGGGGTCGGTCCGTAACCCCGGAACCTACACACTTCGAGTGTGCCTGCTCGTATCTCTCCGCCATACTGGCTTTTTAGGGGACAGAGAACTTCCGGTTCAATTGAGTCCCGAGTCTCCAAGAGGTGGAGACGGAACTGAGACTAGCAATGCGTACATGACCTATGTGACTTCTTCTATAGACCCTGATTACTCAGAGGTTGCTAAATTAACCAATCAAATAAATTAACATCAAAGTTTTCGATCTCTATATATTCAAGTGATATACGAACACTAACAATTGCAATGGGTCGCTTAAGATATTGGTATTGAATGTTGAAAGGCATACAAAAGAGAAAAAGAAACAAATCAATTTAATTGATTACATTAGAAATTCGACCCGATATGCTTTTTGAAACACGAAAAGAAAACAAATGCTCATATAGCTTTTCATGGTTATCAAGTTCATCATTTCCCTAGAAAAAAAAGTTTAAAAAAAAGCACAACGTGCCAGTGGAGGTAGTTTATTATATCCAAGGCAGAGTCTGGTAAAAGATATGCAAGTTGTACAAAGTCATTATAATTGTATTGTTTGGTTACGATTGGAAAGGGGATATTTTGGTTGAAACGGTGATGTCTATATTTCCTTTCTTTATATTTCACTTGAACAAGTGCCTATATATATGTATATATATATATATATATATATATAT
>JAECUM010012058.1:0-38335 GCA_016617855.1 Megalonaias nervosa
CTCTCTGATGAAGTTCAGTACTTTCTTTCCGGCTCCTGACTTCTTTATAAATGCATCACTTTCCTCGCTTTGGCAGATGATGCAGAGCGAGTAGTTAGTGTCATATCTTATCATCTTTGTAGCTGGCGCTTATACTTTAGCTACTGTCTCCGAAATGGTAGATGGTAAATGCCATTACAGCTGAATATATGTGCAAGCATAATTATAATTTTCTAAGAGAAAAACCCGAAGCTACACATTTTTCGACTATGGGAATACAGGAGCGAATCAATATTGTTTAGGTTTATTTCGGTACTGTTCCTGATGTATGATGATCCTGCATCGTTTGCGAAAAGCATGGAGGTTAGATGTCACAGCATTGTACACGAGCTGCAATACATGATTACCAAGATGTAAATTGTATGTTCTGAGCAATGCAGAGTTGATACTGAATAAATTTAAAGCACATATTGGGCAAACGAATAAATTTATCTTGCCAAGTTGGTATAAAAGACAAAGCGAAAATGGAGAAATCAAGTGTTTTTTGTACAGAGTCATTACAAGGATCAGAGCCGAACCACAGACTATACAATGTGTTTTTCGTATTGTTCGTTCATGTCACCTTACGACATCTAGGATATTGGCTTGCTTTTATCACAAAATTCTTACGGGACTTTATTTTTCGAACATAATACTTGCCCAAAGTTTTGTAAATCATAAGCAACGAATTAAACTAGACCTAACCGATTTTACCAATATACTAAAAACTGTATGCCATTATCTTAAACAGATGCTGACAACGTCTACTGCTTTGCGACTCTCTTACATTTGCAATTTTGTATGAATGACATCTGTATTGTTTATGACTATTAGGTTTAGAAACAATTTAGATCTAATACTAAAATAGGCACTTCAACGTCCTTCGCCGACGGAGTACTAATTTGATTCTACACCTTTCAATGGAACACATGGCGTGATTAACACGGATTTTGTTTCCTACACTTTTGCTCATGTTCGCAACCTGCTGTTATAGACATAAGTCGTCTTAGTTTATTCCAGATGAAACAAATGCAATGTCTTACCATAAAGAATACTGAATGTCTTCTAACCAGTGGAAGCGTAATAGGATGCCATTCCGAATACAACACCTGACAAGATGAGCACAAAAAATCGACAGAAACTTTATTGTCATGTAGACACTAATGCTTTGCAGAAAGAGACACAAACTGGTTGGTAACTTGGACGGTAATTTGTTTTTCAATGAAAAACTATAGGAACCCCTCCTATCTCACCGTGTTGAGACTAAGACATTGTTGCTGACTTAGATCTTCTAGGCAACTGATTTCTTAAAAAACCTTGCTGTTGCATTTGAATAGTAGGATATACTTTTAACCTGAATTCAGACAACATTTATTCCTCGTTCACTTGAAAAACATGTCCGAACGTGGCTGTACGCCGAGTTCCCTCTGTTGTTGAAATTGTTTTTATTATTTGGCTTATTTGGATGAGATTTAGGACTATCCAAAACTTACTTCCCGGTGGTATCCAGGTCTTAGAAATCGGCGAACAAGTCTCGAATTGTCTCCAACATATCATGCACTTCACAATGGCTGTTGAGATGTTTTGAAAATGTATCCATTTCTTGTTACACTTTTTGTAAGTTTTACATTATGAGACAAAAATAGGACAATCTTGTCTTCCTTTATGTGCCAGACTTGGATCCTCTTGCCCTCTAAACTTAATCGATACTGTTAATTTCATTTTAAGTCAAGATCCTGTATCTAACGGGATACACAAAGTAACTACCGAATCGTGCAAATTAACAGTTTTAAAACAAATTGCGTGATCTGAAAAGAAAAGAGCAATAATTGGATTCATATAAAATCCATCATATCTGCAAGGAGCAGTCTAAAGTCTGACTCAAAAACTGATATATGGAATATTTTACATTTAATGTTAGAAGCTAAATTTAGGAACAATATGCGTGCAAAAGAGTTTTCAAACACTCTTCCTAGATTGATCCAGTGATTATAATTACCCATAAGTACGTCACAAACTCATTGGTACCAAAATACATCGTCCTGAAATGTATTCTGTGGATGCGCGAAATTCGAAGTGACCGGTATGTTGCTCTTGGAAGCATTATTTGCTATAATTCTTTGTGAAACAGCACGGGTAAAGGCGGGCTACGTGTTAAACACAAAATTAGGACAAACGTCGGGAACATGCAAATGGGCAAATTTGGGATATTTCTCGAAGAACGTGAGTACGAAATAGAGGTAAACTACCCGAAAAATATAACCTGACTTAACATTTGTGAATTTGAATAAACCACGTTTCTACTCAGATAGTAGCTATCTCTTTAGTCCGTATTAGCACCGTTTTCTTAAACCCTCAGCTCCACATCACAGAGGCCATATCTGAACTTGCTACTAGTCGATATCCGCATTTCTAAAAACAAAATCAATATCACTAAATGTAAGAATATATGACCTCACATATTTGCAGTTTTGGTCGTTCAAATCATTTTATATAGGAAAAAGTAGACGAAACTGTACAACTATTTTATAACTGTATGACTGACTGTCAATGCATTTTATCGTCATGTGTGTAAGACACAGAAATTCAAAAACGGCATGAGAGTGAGTACTAGTGCTTTTCTTAAAGTATAATCTAATATTAAGCAGATCTCTCTGAATATTCTACAATGTCTCTCAATAAGCGGTTACTATAGTAATAAAATGTACACTGGAAAATCATCTTTAATATAATTACTCATGCAAAACTACAGAAGAAATCGCAGAAGGGACACGTAATATGTTAATTTCCTCTGTAACCTATTCACTCATCCACTACAAGCATCATTGCTGATATTTTGAAAGCTTTCTGTAACACTCCCCGCAACTCTATGCTACGTCTTGATGTGCATTTTGAACAATGGCCTTATCAAAAGGTGGACATATACCATGGTATAGTGACACACCTTCTGTGGCTTCCTGACAGCCACACTCAGAATTTCCAATGACAGTAGCCTTGATGAACTTAATCGTGAATTTCTTTAGGCAATTCCTCCTAATAGTCTACACGAATAAACAATTATGTTTTTTTTTTTGTCAAACCTCTAAAACAGTGTCATATACCATTAAGAATACAGATGAATATTGATTTCCATACACTTCAAAATTTCATAGTTTCTTAGGGAGTTTTCATTCTTTTTCAAAAGCTTCACAGATTTTTCTTCCATTGCACATGCTGCTTTATTTTTCAGAGACTATTAATACTCAGCATTTCAGCTCAGTGTTCACTAGAACTGGTAAATGATGGAGCCACCGTGCAATGAACATGCCTTTTCAAAGATCACTCTTCAAATCCTATCGGAGACAATCAGCCACGGTGAATATGGGACTCGTCAGAAATAGTCGTGATTATGGAAGACCCGCTGGCCCGTCTATGCTGTTTTCTAGGATGCAAACGAACATGCATATAACCTACACGTGGCCGAAAGAGGGTCATTGACGCGCCTGTGGAAATTTGGTAATTGCTGTCATTGAACAACTCAGTGAAAATAATGTCATATCACAAAGTTAAGGCTGATCATAGCCCACAGCAGCTTGAGAAAATTCAAAGCGCAATAAGACACGATTGAGGGATGAGACTTAAAGATTTTTCAACAAGTTAATTTAAATGGCTGACTTGTGGCTAACACAAACACAAATTACACATTAAAGGGAACCATACAAATTCTAATTATCGGTAACATTAACGTAAGTGAAGGCAGCGGTGATACAAATGCAAAACCAAAGCCGGTGTAATTTTTACATTTCTCGCAGCGATTTCAGCGTTATTGGCATCTGCTGCTCCCACGGTTGCAAGAGAAGGGACGTTAAACGTCGTAGGAACAGCATTCGGGATGTTTTTTGTAACGGCTATTGGCAGATGTATTGTGCCTCGTAAGCGAATACAAACAGTTAAAGGTATTTCAACAACCAGAGAAACTCTCAAAATACCCATCGGCAAAAGTTCTTGGCCACAAACTATGACGCGGAAATGGCCTCGTCGTTGACCAAGCTTGATTTACTCGCGAAGACAACGACGGTCAAACATTTCAGAGGTGTTTTCATGTGGGATGAACTTGGAACCACTGGCGCTCACGAGATGATCCTCAGCGAGTTGGAAATAGGATACTGGGATTCAGTGGGTTGCATATGTTGTAAAACCTCGACATCTCCGTATGTTGACTCACAGGGACTTGCACAACGACGTGAAGTTGTTGTCTATTTAACCCAGGGCGTCAGCATTGGGAGGAGAGATTCTCGACCACTGTTTTATTCCACAATACCGTTACAAACACAAACAGACGGCCCAGTAATGAAAATCTTGTTGTTGAAAAAATGTATTCATTCCCAGGAATCCCAACCCTGGTAGAGAAAACTAAACCTTATAAGATTTGGGTCTGATATAGGTTTGCTGACTTCCTGGTTCGAGTTTTAATATCCATTGGTTAGATTTTTATATACTCTCTAAACATGTGGAGAAATGATGAAATTTTGTTTTTCTTTTGCAGACCTCATGAAAATGAAAGAAAATACCATTACAGTGTAATAGCTTAATGATTCAGCTCTATTGTTGACAACATGTCCACCAAATGCAGCAAAATGCAATCAAGCATGAATTATCCAGATGCTTGTGAGAACCGATATTTGTCAGTAAACTATTAATAATAATTAAAATAAAACAGATCTCAAGTTTAATACAATGAATTATGTGATGCAATAATATGCAAGAATCATACTTATTCTTAGACCTGCCATACTCTGAACTAAACAGCAGAAGGAAACCGTTTACTGTTGCTAACAATAATTACATTATTAGACTGTTCCGTAAATTTCCTTGAATTTGTTTATTTCATGCCTGCCGATTTTCAGCATCTGGTCATACTCCTCCATATACATATTAGCAAAGACCACAAAAAGCTGAACTTTTCAAACATTAACCAGGTTTATCGAGTCTTTTGGAGTTTGCAAAAATATTCATGCGACTGTTTGAGTTCAAGGTACTACTGATTGTGATGGGCTGAATTTGTTTTCATAACTGAGCCAATTCTGTGCGATATACGTGTAGTCCGAAGCAGCGGACTGGCATTGAATTAACCGCACCCCTGTTTCTGTTCTGCCATTGATTGTTTGGAATCGTGATTGCAAAATAAATTAAATCTTGTAATTATAATTATTAAAAAGACATTCTGGAATATCACATTCATTTCGTTTTAAGTGCGGTAAGGAAAATGTGATTTTAGCTGAATCTGTGTCATATCCTTTATTGAGTGTCCGTCGTTCTTGTTCAATTAAATTAATTAAACAAAAGCTCCGAATACGTATTTGATAAATCATACAACATATTGTATGCCTTACAGAAAAAATCGAAGCTCTATTTGATAAAAATAGTATCATCAAATTTGATTTTCACTTTCGAGTGAAACATAAACTGGGCTTGACGAGTCTTCAGTTAGAAAGAAAAATACCAGAATTGTTACTAGTTTTCTTAGCTTTACAAGTATTTGTACATGGTATATAAAGCAGTCATTTTGCTAGATGTATATAAAAACAAATAACATTTATAATCTCTCTACATATAAAACATAAATCAGATTCGTTTGATTTGTTTTCCTATTTTTTTTTTCGGTGGGGGGGGGGAGAAGAGGATGAGAAATTTAGAGACGTCCAGAAGACCACGTTTCATATATCTTTCGATCAAGGGAAAGAAATATAAATAAGTTAAGAGGTACACAAAACATTGATCTGCTTCCAACATAATAAACTGCCACAAAATAGAAATGAGCATAGACTTCAATCAAGTGCAAGAAGGACTCGTCTTCAGAATACGCAGTTTCTTGTTTTGTTTGTTGCAGTCATTTCAATACGCAGACATTGAACTTAAGCAGCAAATGAGTCATGCTGAAAGTAATAGGCATGAAGAGATTGAAAATATGAGATTCAGCAAATCTCAGACGTTTGCAATACCATCAGCTGGAGAAATTAACAGTATAGATCTAGTATTGATCAGGACTAGCACCAGAATCGCAACCAGTAGCTCTTTGGTCAGAATCACATTAGGAAAAAATTGCCGTGGACGAAGCTTTGTGGGCCATCACCGTGGCTGCTTCTGTGTTTTCTTATAGTTATTGTGTCTGAACTCCAGAACATTTTCAGACACTGTGCATTGACTCAGACTGTAAAGATATTGCAGTGAGCAAAAGTAAACTTTCGTTTATAATTTCTGAGGGACCAGGACGGTAATTATGAAGGAGATCTCTAAGAAAAGAAATGACAGTAAAATGCTATTTGCACTTCAGTTTGACTAAATGGAAATTCATGCCTGCATCTCAGTTTCTTTAATTAGGAACTGAGAGCCCCTTTTATTGTTAATAAGAGCAGTGGGAATAATTGTTCACATCCATACGAAAGGCTTAGTTTTTCTAGATCTAATACAGTTGTTCATAAACATACACTGTGTGTTTTTTTTCATGATGCCTTCAGATAGGGTCTTGGTACTATTCTAGAATAGCCTAGTGGATAGAGCGTCCGCCTCCGATGCGGGAGGTCGCGGGTTCGAACCCCGGCCGAGTCACACCAAAGACTTACAAAAATGGTACTAACATCTGCCTCGCTTGGCGCTCAGCATTAAGAGGTTAGTATTAGGACTGGTCGGTCTGGTGACAGGATAATGTGACCGGGTGGGACATCATGCCACATGTCTGCGGCATGATGCCCCAGTGCTTGACATCACTATAAACTGTCACACTGCAGACATCGTAGCGATGGGCTGGAAAATTGTAAAAGCTACGTTAAAATTTCAAATCTTACACACACACTATTCTAGAATAAGCAGATTTATATCAAGGATTGTGTTGGCTAAGGACAGCAAGGAGATGTCCCAATGGTTGTCTGATGCCTTCCCTATTGTACAAGTGGACAAATGATACTCCGTTGTACCCCTGGGGTATAGTTCCCTGAGCCCACATTGATCTGAAATTTTCAAGTAGAGTCTTTTCGATGTGCGAGCCTTTGGCTTTATAGATTCCTGTTGTAAAAGCATCTGCTCAAAGGTCATTTGCCATTTGACAGCAGATGAATTGCTTTCACAGTTCCAGTCAACATTGGAGGACCAGTAAGTGATAAGTTGATTTTCACTTGTAGCAGTCCATCAATTGCTTCCTCGCTGATAGATGACTGTTGACTGAGGATGTTGCTGAAGCGTTCTGTCCATCTTTATAGTCTCTTTTCTTTGTCAGTTGGCAACTGGAGATGTTCCTGATGACTGTGGCCCATAGAGTGTCTTCAAAGCAACATAGAAGTTCTTCTTGTTATTCCTGTCTGCGTTTGACATAATATTGTCTGCCATGTTGCTCAGCCATAATTCTTGCAACTCTCTGAGTTTGCATTGGATAGCCCAAAGGGCCGGCAACCTATGGCACGCGTACCACATGGTGGCACGTCAAAAGGTTTTGTGTGGCACGAGAAGAGCAGCCAAAAATCTCGATTATAACAGTCTTAATCTCTTACTGGTGGCACGTGCTCGTAGATTTTATAATTAATCCGGAAAAAAGTGGCACGCTATGTGAAATAGGTTGACGACCCCTGGGATAACCCTTTTCACGTTGTTCAACGCAGCGGTTGTTGACGATCTCGTGTTGTCATTTAAACTGCTGTTTCTCATTTTGAAATTTCTTTATGGCAACGTAATTATCATCAAACCATTCTTGATGTTTACGTGTGGTGGTATCCTGCCTGTCGATTCTCCTGACAATGCCAATGGCATTAAGATGCATTGTTTGGAGAGTGAGTGTACCAAAGACGTTTTATTTTGGTTTGGTAGGTAGAGGACTGTTGGTGATTAGGAGCTCCGGTTCAATGCATTTCCAGCTCTTTATATAATTTGTCCTTGACTTCATCGCAGTTGCAAGTCTTCTTGCAGACAGTAGGAGTCTCATTTGTATTAGTGGAATTCACGCCGTTTGGGAGACTTGTTATTTTCATAACTAGCATTGGTTTGAAGGCAAACCGAACACATGAATCACGTTGTTCTTCTTTACTTCGGCCATTCCAGAAGATGTATCCTGCTCCTCCTTCGGTGAGTTGTCCTTCAAGAGCTAGGTTACTCTGCTATCTGGATGTTGAGTCTTACCACTTCTCTACCAACTTGAGCTGTTTTCTCTGGGCAATGTGATGCTGAGTTGAGTCACATTTATCTTCTTGTTATGTTACCGCTAAATTGGCATCCTAATCAGTCGTGGTATGTTCACATAAGTTAAGATGAGACATGCAATGTTTCAAATCGCATTTGGTAGCCCCTTCTTGATCCTGCTGAAGTGAGCAGTGTGGTCCTAACAAGGTCTTCCAAGTCACCCAGGGAAATGTCTAGTTCTACTGCGGGTTAGGTCCAGTAAAAAGGGACTAAATGCTATAAGTAACCTCCAAGTCTGCAACTGCAACTCTCAGTGTATTCACACCAGCTGTTTTTGCTGCTCTTCCATCGCCACATGATTTGAAAGTAACTGGTGCGGAAGGGGAATAGTGTCATGACTTGCACGTGAGTTAGATTCAAGTGAGAAAAAGTCACCCTCATTCTCTTCTTGGGGTATCTTTGAATCCAGTGGTACAATAATTTCGATACGTCTGGAGAGAAATTTGGATGCAGTGGATGGCCATTAGTTCCTACTTTACCTGAGCTGATACCCTGCACTGTCCACACAGCTCTTGTATTTGGCCTCACAGCCAAGGGATGAACATAAATACTCAGCAGCCTGATCCTCTGGACTTTTCAGAGTGAGATAGGTGTAACTGTCCACTTTGGGTCAACAATCACAGGGAGCGCGGCCAACTGTTATGATAAAATCAACGAGCACGTATAAAGTTTGTGAAATTAATTCCAAATAATCATAAATGTCTTATCACGAGTTCATAAACATATAATGTTCCAAAGGAATTCTATTAGTCTTGAATGTCCTGATATACTACATGCTGTAATCTAGAATGTCTTTGAATGACATTAAAAATGATGTAAATTAGTATGCATAAATCCATAAAGTGAATCAACATCTGAATAATTTCAACAAATATTCTAAATAAATAATCCCTCAGATCTGAACACAACTATAAATTCTGATAACAAATGCATTCCAGAGACTGATCTAAGATAGGATTGAATTACTAATTTAACAATAACTATTTAACAATTTCTCAGTTGACATACACCTAAAAGAATATGATTTATTTTGATGGAAAAGTCCCGTCCAATTGTAAACTGGCCATAAACTCAAATGCTATGCTAAGACTTTGTTCAGTAGTACAACTTATAATCATAAACACAAGTTAGCTATGTAAACAATATCTTGACAAAATACAAGAATAGACCAAAATTAAGCACAGAAAGCTATTAAATATAATTACCACTTAAAGAAAAGAAAACTTTATATAATAATTTTTTTCCGCATTTGTCTGATAGTCATATGATACTATAATAATTACAATTACATAGGAAGATGTATTATGAATTAAACTCAGCTTAATTACTCTAAATATTGTTACGTATATTTAATTTGTATTGTTGTTGGCTTTCGCGAATCTCATATGTCATGTAAATTTGTAATTTGTAATTGACGTTAGTCTAAAATCAAGTCAATGGTCTGCCTGAGCAGTGACATTTAATTTTGTAAACAACACAATAAATAGCTAATATTTATCTTATGATTATTGATTTAAAATTCAAACCATTATTATTGGAAGCAAACATGTTTACTTCTATCTGAATGTATGATATCAGCTTTTCTTTGGAAAATATTAAACGTGTTGACAACATTGAATGCTTAAGAGAGGAGATTGATCTACATCCTGGCTCTATTATTGTGTCTTAGCTTTTTATATAAACGGTGATTACTTGAATACTTATTCATGCCTGCCTTAACATTCGAAGCAGAACCAGTTTATTGTTGAGTTCGGTTTTTAATTTGCGTGGATTTATTTATTTAAATATTTATCATTTGAATTACAAAGTGCTCATTAATTCTTCTGGATTAAATCAACACATTTGAATTATGGTAAAGTTATCCAATGACATGTTCGATTATATTATTGTGAGATGTCAAAAGACTGCTACAGCATAGCTACATTCCAGGCCATTATCACATTAGCACATTCGAGACTACAGGCACATGAACACTTTCAAAATATTGGAATTTATGTAGAAAACCATTGTAGTTCGATTATAACTTATCTATTTGGACTTGTGATTGAACTTTTAGAAACATTTGGGATTTAATTGATAATACTGTTAGTTTAACAATATGTTCACTTTTGTTTTCTAGGAAAATGAATTATTTGTTGAATTTTTCAAAACTTGTTGGTTTTCACTGTTTCTTGGTTGCTTAGTTTAAGACCATAGAGTCGTAACAGTATACGCACAACAGAGCAAAATAATAGCTCTGTGAACCTGAGAGTCGTCTGCAATCATATTATCTTTTCCCATGATATGTGTTAATGTTGTATTCTTAGAGCATTGAACTCTATCTCAACTGTCCATGCTTTTTATTATTCATTTTGTTAATGAAAATAAGGGAGGTGTGAACACTGAATACAACAACCTGATAAATATCTGAACTACATTACACTTCAAGAAATTGCAAAACCAATTTTAAATCCAAACATTCCCTCTTAGTTCTGGAATACTTTCTCTAGTGCTTGTTTAGATGTTTATACAAATAGCACACTGAATGTTTCTCGCCATTTTAGTCTTCTTGAACAAATACTGCAGGAACCCCAATATCAATTGCATCAACGGTGTTTTAAGTTATTGGCTAGCATTTGGTGCTGAATTAACTTGTGTACTTTTAAATATGTGTTTAATTTATGAAAAGCTTCCTGTTTTAGTTCACGCTTTCCTTCTGTTGTAGATGTGGAAATCATTGGCCCAGATTGTTTAATATTTCTGAGTTCCGATGACGGGTTAAACTAGAGTCACAAAAGTCTTCTTGCATTCCATCGTTTGCATCCTCAGGATACGGCATAGATACAAATAAACTGGTAAAATAATTAACTCTGACATCTATATGCAAATACCTTAAAAAAATTCATATCAAAAATTAGTTTCTGTTGCCTCCTTCCAATTATGTTGATGATATTATTTAAGTCATTTACTTTTTTATCAATTGCATAAGGACGATACAAATGAGGTATGGGCACGAAAGCCAGCAATTTATCACCGGCTGAAAACTTTCTTATGTATTTCTGTCCCACCTAAATTTCATTTATGAATGAGTAGAGACAATTAGGTCCTCCTAATTCACGAGCCTTTGAAAATAGTATAGATCTCTATAATTTTGTAACTCCTTGAGCATGATTTATTTCAATGTTTTGTAATTTTTGTCCATGGCTGTAAATTGTACAGATTATGTATTAGTTAGATTTTGCCTACGTGCCTAGGGTCTGTTAACAGCGTGACAGTACGTATGATGCATAATTAAATGATGTTTTCACTCCGGAAAGGTCATAATGTCTGGCAAGATCAAGCAAATCGTATTTCTTCATAGATTCTTATCTTCCTATGGTGGGACTTAAAAAAAACCCCAGTACCCTACGGTATTTTACATTGTAAATGCTTGTTGGTTTTACAAAATATTTCTCAAATGTATGAAACTGAAATCATTACCGGACACAATGAAAACTTCCGAAAGTCAATTTAATTTTTTTTTTTTTTAATATTTCTAATATGTTTTGAAGATATTCAGTTCCAGGACAAACCCCGATTTCTGTTACGACCCTGGGTCTTAAACTATGTAAGAGATGGAAGCAAATCCAAACATGTTTAGTAAAATCAGCAGATAAATTTTTTTATATAAGTTACAATGTGAATATTTAAGAACTACTTACAATACTTTGAATTGTATAATCGTAAATATTCTATCACATGTCCGAATATATAGAACGTTCCAAATGGATTTCATTAATTTAGAATGTATTGATGTGTCTCAATGATATAATCCATAATGTCTTTTAATGATTCCTAAACAACTCCAAATAGTGTTTTAGTTCAAGCAGTCAATAAGCTCATTGTAATTCCAATCAATAATTTAAATAAATAGTTCCAATCAAATTATAACTGGGAACAAAAATAAACTCTGATCATGGATTCCCAAATACTGATACTAAGCAGGAATGAAGATTAAATCCTATATATACTGATATCACTTGACCAATATAATTTTCCTGGTAACAACCCAGGTATTGAACTCTTACTTTAGTAGACATCCCAAATAAGCATAACACAAATGAGGTAGGCGCAAACTATAACCTCAATAACTGGCTAAGGCCAAGTACACAATATAAATTAAATATACAGAGCAAGGTGGTTTCTAAACTCGGTTAATTTTAGAGGAAGCAATTATGATAATAATGATTAAATGATCATGGCTTGGTAGTTATTGAAATGTAAATTGTACTTAATCGCTCACATAATTAACATCAACGTTTTATATTTTGTGAATAATAAGGTATAGTTTACATTTCGATAAATATCCAACCATGATTATTTCATGCTACGGTAAATATCGGTTGCAAAGCATCTCGACTCCTTCTCTATACTCTGAGGCGATATTATAAAACCTATATTTTAATACATAGTTGAGTGTCAGTGGAGTAGCCAAGGAATTTAAGGACTTCGAGATTTTTCCTTTAGAGCAGAAATCACACTTTGCCCGCGCTCTTACAATTTGAATCATTTTGTACGCTGCTTTCGCTCTAAAGTGAATATATCATGAACTCCGAATCACTAGGCGTGAAGATGATGACAATGGATGGATTGGGCGCAAACGAATATGACTTTCATTGATGCATTATGTAGCAACAAACTTACTCGAGAGAATACAAATATGACAGAAGATGGAATATTTTTCATTTGAGCAGTTGCATTAATATCGTAAGGGAGGGCCTATATATCGCATACCGTTCCCGGAACTGATATTTTCAAGCCATACGAGTGAAATAAACACATCCCTGGAAAAATAATTATAATAGTTGACCACGAATCTGGATGAAATGGACTTCTAGCAACATTTAGCACAGGTGGACGGCGCAAGTATACTCATGCAAAACCTAATAGTTAGAAGGAAAATGAAACATACCGAATGACAAAAGTTCCTCAGATTCCTAGTATGATCAGTTCAGGGACTGGATGATGTCTATTATACATATATTCCAGAAGATTGATTATAAATGCATCCTCTCTCTCTCTCTCTCTCTCTCTCTCTCTCTCTCTCTCTCTCTCTCTCTCTCTCTCTCTCTCTCTCTCTCTCTCTCTCTCTCTCTCTCTCTCTGGGTACTTGTGACTTTGGTTCTTATATGAAGTGTAGATGGTAGTGCGGATAGCTTGAATGTGAAAATAATCTTCAGTGGCGACATTCTTACTTCCATGATATTGACTCTCTCGTTCTTGTGGGAAAGAAGGATGATGAATATGAATGAATCACTTCCTCTACATATTCGCAAGTAACGTGATCATTGTCGTCTACGCTACATAATGTTTACAATGTCAAAGAAAAGGAACCCCTAAAAAATGAGAAATCAGGTCCAGCGACAAAACTAAAGCAACATGGCTCAGTTGTAGAAAATGACACTGATAGTGTCCAAAGCTTCCATATAAAGGAAGAAAGAATAAACGGAGTAGATGTCGGCAGCAAAATATACCAAATTCTCTCAAAGGAATTCCAAAGAAATGTGAAGGGAGCGGAAAGGGAGAAAAAGGTGATTTCAAACGAAGAAGAATCAAAAGAAAATATGCTAACAAAGAAAGTAAAACCAATAATTAAGAAGGAAATGAAACACAATTTCTGAAATGGGTTGAAATGTGATATGATTTTATTTCACATGAATATACCAAACCTACGTTTTTCAATGTCTTCGTTTACATATTTTATTTGTAAGTAATAGAACACGCATATTGTATTCTCTGCTTCTAATTCCGGCCATAAGACACTGACTGATTTCCTGACCGAAGAATGTTGTTCAAGACGGACGCAGTGTAGCGAAAAGGCCAATCAGATACCAGCATTCATATATGATTGATCAATGAAAAGTATGTTTCAGATCAAGCCCCTTATTCTGCCGAAGCAGGTAAATGATCATATTGTCATTTATCCAAACATTTGGGTTGCACAACACACAATCCCTCGCTTGAGGTTTCCAATTGAAAGTGTTTCACGGACAGAAATAAAAGGAAGTCAAATGATGTTTAGGCCTGTTGAATCTTATTTAGTGCCAAGTATTTAAGTGGAACAAAGATGAAAGTTTTGACAGGTGTTTTTAAAACGATTCTGCTACTTGTTGCGCCATGAAACTAGGTTTGTATTACCTCTAGAATTGTTTCAATAAAGATTCTTTTACTTAATGCTCAGTGTAAGTACGTTTGGACACCAATATTACCTCGCAATTGATTAAATAATTTTCCATAATCTAGTCTTCATTTGTTTTCCAATGTAAATTGATTCTCAATTCTTCTTATTTTGATGCTATTATTTACTCTTTCTAAACGCAGCAGAACTAATTTTTCAATACAAATTTTTATTATTATCAAAACTTCTGTTTTATTAAACTAAAACAAAGTCTGGACTTTTCTGTTCAAAGAAAACCCCAAACTTCTATAAGAATTCAAGCATGAAATGTATTACCTGGAAAACAGCTACAAAAAGGCGACAAAACTGTATAGAATGTTTATTTGACTGTTTCTGCCTGCTGGAAATTTTGCTCTATAAACGGAATTCATTGCCTAAATGTCAGGAATTTTGTAACTACTATAAATCAGTAATACGTTTCTCATTTATTTCCTACAACTGTTTTTATCATTTTCAAAAACTTTATTGTGCCAATTCACACTTACAAGTACTTAAACGTCAACATTTCATTCATAGCCATCTAGAATTTCTCCCCACTATCATGAACATCGTCACATTCAAGTTCACTTTTTAAATAAGTAACAACTTTAGTTTTTGACCTATAACATTCTAGTAAGAGAAAATGAACAAAACGTTAGAATTAAACATGATAGAAATGGTAAAAAGTATTGTTCTTTTATGTACCTCATACTACATGTATGTTGAAACCACAAGTATACTAATTCTAGTACTGATAATTATTTCAATGAATAATCTGCTGAGGGATAACTAATTGTGTTTGATACAGACATACAGCTTGATGATTTAATTTCCTTGCTTTCTCGTAACTATTTTGTCCACCCCAGACAGAAGGTCTTAGGCATTATTAATGAACGAAATAAAGTCACATGTTTTGTGAAAACAATTTAGTTAATGTAGGATAGCTTACAAAGTTCTGAGTCCTTCCCTCCATATTAGTCCTTTCCTTTCATCCAATTATCAATGAAGTATTTAATACTTTGTTAACATTTGCTCTTTTGTGGATTTTATATGTCTAAAGTACCATTAGCAGTTCGCTACGAATGCTTATTCCAGTAGTGTCAGACCAACATAGGCCATAAGTAGAAAGCACATGATAAGACATTGAAGATCAGGGTAATAGCTTTGAACCAACCAGAATGGTATGTATTGCAGAGAATAATTTAATTGAACAAAGTATATACATCATCTCCTCAAATGCATATATGTATGTATGTATGTATGTATGTATGTATGTATGTATGTATGTATGTATGTATGTATGTGTGTATGTATGTATGTATGTATGTATATTGTATGTATGTATGTATGGATGTATGGATGGATGGATGGATGGATGGATGGATGGATGGATACATCTATCTATGTACGACTCTATGGTCTTAGAAGTAACAGCAGAAATCAACGAAAACCAACACGTTTTTGTTTTTTAAAATTCAATAAATGATTTATGTGCTTTGAGTACAAAATGACAATTTGGAAAGAACTTACGATAATGTGAATAAAATCCGCAATAGTCTGAAACGTTCTATCACAAGTCAAAATGTATAATGTTCCAATATAATTCCTTTGGTATTACAAATTTTTTTATTTTCCTACCCTCGGTTATCATCATGCGTTGTGATATGTTATCCGTCCGTTATCCGTCTATTTCTATTACATTAGATTATTGTTGAATACACCAAATTATGTCATGATTATATTCCTTGGAGGCTTTATGTTTCTCAGTTTCTCATTGAAATTTATTTTTGTATCTCAGGTTCGGTACTTAGGTTAAATAAAATAATATATGCAAAATATATTTGGAGGAAGCCTGGATACGAACCCTGACCCCTTGACTTGCAAATTGATGTTTGAGAATATGCTATTTGACTCTCTACCTAATAAAATAAGTTCTAGTCTATATCACGCTTCAATACATTTCACAGCCATCAGCTAGCTTAGACAAATAATATTCTATTAATCGTGTCTACATATGTAAATATTTAGGTCTGTAAAATAGTCTGATGCAAATAACCCATTATATTATCACCAAGAGAAATGATCCAATCTAAATGGAGAGACATATCGAAATAGTTATTGTGTCAAGGTGGTCCTAGGAGTCGTATTTTTCTGAATCAAATTAATCAAGTGGAGTATATTGATGAAATTGAACACCGAAAAATAAATATACAGGATATACATATTTTTGAAATACATTGAAATCTGAATGATGCGGACGAGATTACAAAATAATGCTAGTACCAAACAAAGTTTACTTGTGAATGTGGAAACGCACTCATTCTTGTATTAAACTATGTTTTTATCGAAATGTTTATTTAAATAAAATCATATGATATAAATCGCATAAACTTTGCTTCCTTCGTCAGTACCAACATCAGAAAGAAGGTATTAAAGTGTATTACACTTCGACTCCTAGCTAGAAATGGAATAAAGAAAATTCTCCATAAAGCTCTCAAAGCCATTGTCGCAAGAAAACTACAAGACATGTTTAAGAAACATTCAAATGAACAAGTTGAATAAGAAACAAGGAAACACTTTGTTTTTTGCTACTTGTTTTGATTTGTTGTTTCCATTGTTTCGAAGCTGAAGAAGAAACAAACACATGTATTGTTGTTTGCTATTTGTTTTGATTTGATTGATTTGGTTTCTCCATAATTTTGGAATATATATATATATATATATATATATATATATATATATATATATATATATATATATATATATATATATATATATATATATATATGGTATATATATATATATATATATGGTTGACTGGCTGACGTTCTATCATCAAAATATGATCACACAATAGGTTTAGATACACACTGGTTATGTAAAACATGATCATTTAACTGTAACTTAAACGGTTTATTGTATTCGAGTGGTAAATAGAAAGTAAGGACCTTTTCTATCAAGATGTATGTTTGCTTCCAGCTCACAATACATCTTTAGTTCTTTATATCATATTTACCGCTCATCATGGAAGTCTCTCATTTGAGACAAAATACCATTTTAACCAGAAAGAAAATCAATGTAAGCAAACCTTTCTATGCTTTGCGCCACAATTCTCAGCTAAACGTGTACATAAATTTCATTTGAGACAAGTGTTAACCTTGTAAATAAGTTGCATCTGAGACAAGTACTACAACTCTGTGGTCTTTAAAAATGTAACAGAAAATGCAAAACCAACAAGTTTAGCAAAAGTGAACAAATAATTTAAGTCTCTAATCTGTATGAATGTGTGTGCTTGATTTGCATTTTTAACGATGCTTTAAGAATGTTTCATTCATATCACTGCGATGTCTGCAGTGTGGCATTTTATAGTGATGTCTAGCAGTGGAGCATCATGCCGCAAACACATCATCCTGACACCTAAGAAGAAGAAACTGAAAATTTAAGAATTTAAAGTATTAAAAATAAAATCCCAAACAATCAAGAAAATTAGATCACAAGTCCATAAGTATGGAGAGTTCTGAATGTATTAGTGATATTCTAACTGAATTTCAATCTTGAATGTGCTGACGAATCAATAGCCTGGGATATGCCGATGTTCCAACAGTCACAAAAAGTTAATCCAGAGGAGCATCCAATAAATTCAGAATATTTCCCAAATAGTGTTTTAGTCCAAAATGTCAATGGGTACATTATTGTTCCAATGAATAATTTGAATAATAATTCCTCTCAAATTATAACTGAACACAAATAGAAGACTAATATTAAGATAGGAATGAATAATTAATTTTGTTTACTGCAGAACTTCATATAAAAACATGCGATCTAATAAAATTACCATGATGTTTGTTATTTCTCCATCAAGTCTGTAAACAATTTCGCTTCTAGAACATTCTAAATTTAGGAAATGCGACAAAACTGGAGCTCAGTTATCAGTAATAAACATCATCATAGCTCACAAGCATGGCAAGAGCGGCCAAACCGTATAATTTCCATGGAAAAACCAAGGTCATGAATTCAAATCCAGTTAAAGACATTTTTAAAAAATGACAATAGTCAGGTAGGTCCAAACTCTTCTGCTCAATTACGGACAAAATTCAAGTACGCAATTGAAGCTAAATATGCATAGCGCCACCATCCCCATAAGAAAATGAAAGATTTGTGCAATAGCGCTTTCTTCTACGTATTAGTCAAACATCTGATGACAATATGATAATTACAATTACAATAGTTTACTTCTATGCAAGTGAAAGTGCATCTGCATTCAGATTATCTTTTTCCTTAATGTGCTTAATATTAACGTTCTTTTTCCTGCTGCATCAAACTCAACCTCACCAATCTGTTTTGTTTTGTTTTTCATGTTGTTAATGGAAGCAATAGCCTTGTGCTCGCTTCCATGAGCAAATTTTTCAAATGAATGACTGAAATCTGGAGCTGAAAGAATTGTGCACTCTTAATTATTGCTTTCATTTCATCAAAATCCTCCTGACATTTATCAGACCAATGAAACTTTAATTTTCTTACTCCACACATTTGTCAGTTGTTTTAGTAATTATGGGGGGAAAAAAATTTGCAAAATCTCCTATATCAAGCATATCTGAATATCGCATCAGTTGCTTTTAGTGAAAGGCAGTAGGAATTAGGAGATAGCCTCCACCTTAATTTCTACACTTATATCTTGACCGTGTCCTACAATATGTCCTAAAATGTAACACAAGCACGGCAAAATTCACTTTTACATATTATTGGTCAAATTTGCGTCACTGAGTCGATACGACATTTTTAAATGGTTTCCAAATGATCTATGCAAGTATCGTTTAAAATGATGCCATCGTCGATGTTTGAGTCACAATTATCTAGCCCAGATGTAAACATATTCATTTAACGCAGGAATGTTGACGGAGAATTTTTCATACCAAAGGTCAACACTTTATAGTGATAATCTCCGCATACTGATGCAATGCCGAAATTTCCTTTGCTCTTTTCGTTAGTGGGTTTTACAAGATTTCTTTCTCATGGTCAAACTTCATGATATATTTTGCATTTCCAATTTTGACAATTCCTCTCCACTAAGAGGGCCTGTATTAATTTCTGGAAAATATATTGCTTCCTGTGGTCAGTCCGATCTTGATCTTTTACATTTTACCCTCAAAAATAATCATTATCTCTCTTCTCTTAAATGCAACTAGTTTACGAAATTTATCTGAGAGATGTGGTCCAAAACGTAAATAGTTGTGTGGAAGTTCCTTTTCTTTCTGCTTCAGATGGTATCATTGCAAATGCAAGGCGTCCACAAAATTTGGTAGATTCATAATAAGAAACTCAGGACGTAATATGAGAACAATATTTCAGAGTGTCTGAAACCATAAAACTTGTTACTTCAACAAAATATACGGGCAACGTTTGGCAATGATGTATCTTGCAGAAATAGTCAATGTGGGAAAACGAAACCTAGAACAGACCGAACAACGGTCGGCATCATAAGTTGGCATGCTATGCCATCTAGCTGGAGGATGCATATACCGATATTATAAAAAGAAGCATTATATCTTACGTATCCACTGTATAAAATCCAACCCAAAACTGTAGCAGCTGTTGAAGGTTAATCTGCAATGACCATATATCAACATTGTTTCTTTTCGTTCCGTTAAATGAATCCACATATGAAGTTTAATGATGAAAGTGAATTACAGATCAGTATATTGAGAGTGCAATAAACAGCTGAAAACGAAAAGATTCACACAAGTGTAAACATTATATCACAGTAACATAGTTTCTGTATGGTATATTTGCCCTCACTGAAATGACTCTCCATATCCATATGCCTTTGTTAGTTGATACCCACTCCTAAAGATTATCAATAAATAGAATAATCACCGATGTTTCTTGTCGGAGACACGGAAATTCCATCCAGAAGGATACACAGTTTCGTGGTGATAGAGATTTATCAACGTTCCTACATAATATTATTACTGCGATGCTTCTCGAGATGTAGCCATTACCGGTAATGGCGAATTTGATGAAGGAGAATCTGTATCAAATTATCTATCCATCCTCTCAAAATTACATATTTATCTTCTTTTAATTTAAATTGAAATGGAAAATAAAACACAAAATATGAAGTGAACATCTCAAGAAAGATAATAGAAATCTGTCTAAAACTTTAAACTATTTCCGCTTTAAAACTTTTGGAGATATAACCCATCGGGCGATGGTTTAAGAAATATTTAAAGTTTTAAAAGATGTTTAAATTGTTTATTACACCGTGGTGATGTCACTTCCAAAGACGTGCAAGTGCAAAATGACACAATTTACATTTTGAAAACGAAATAAATGAGAATTGTTTAATTTATTTAAAGAAAGTCTTAATTTCCTCATGTTCTGACCATAACATTGGATACATATGCGTCAGTATAAAATTGTTGGCAGTACAGAAGTATTTTAAATGATTTTTATATTCCGCTTTACCTCCTTTTCTTGACTTTCTTGTTGGTAATAATTTTGCAACCAATTGTTTAGTTTCTAGGCGTTCTCTTTTAAACAAAATAGTGTAGACATTATATTTAGTTCATTCAGTAGAATGTTTAATAATAATAACTATCTGCATTGACATTGCAAAGAGAATGCAACAGTTAGTTCCTAGGCTTTTAGAAAGAGTAGAATATATTAGCAAAATGTATCATATAAGGTTTTCGTTACGAATAAGTAGAACACAATAGAGGATTTACAAACAATTTAGGTTGGAAAAGAAATGAAACTTGCTTTTGGCAAATAATGTAATCAACTGGATATGTGCACTTGCTGTAGAGGTATTTACACAGAGCATTAAGTATGATAAATGATGTTTGAAACACCTGTCAACGCTTCCAATTGAATCCCACTTAAGGATTAAGGGCTAGATAGGATTTAATAGCGCAGCTATTACTTAACATCCTTTCATTTCTGCCTCTATGGTGGTTTCCACTTAACACCTCAAAGCGTGTATTTCGTATTGTGTATTTAAAAGTTTGAGCGTTATTCTCACTACATGATTCTTTTCTACAGGTATTTTCAATATTCAATGCTGACTCTCTATTATAATTGTTTTCTCAGCGATAAAAGATATATTTCCATCGCTCTTTATTTAACATTGTTTGTTTAGGATTTCACAGTTAGGGTGAGTAGATAATAGACAGATGAAGCTCACGCCAGATTTGTTGTTTATGTTACTGCACTTTGCAAAGTGCAAGTGGAAATTGCGAAAGAAAACTTTTTTTCGGAAAATGTTTAACAATACATTATTTGTACCGTTATTCCTGATGATATCCAGCTTAATTCTTTGCAGTTTTGTAATGTTAGATTAATAGACTATTTACTGCTATCTCCAGCGGTATAGTGATGTTTTCTTCTTAGGGTAAACTCGTTATTAAATGCAGTTTTAGAGCATTTGATCAATCAATCAATTTCTTGTTTAATGGGATGGCAAGATGATCACAAAGCGTATCCAATGCAAAGTTTAGGTCATCTAATACCTCTTTATCTGACCGCTCCGGTGGCCTAGTGGTTAAAGAGTCCGCCTTGGATGCAGGAGGTGGTGGGTTCGATGCCCGGCAGAGTCATACCAAAGACTTTAAAAATGGTACTTACGGCTGCCTCGCTAGGCGCTCAGCATTAAGAGGTTAGTGTTAGGACTGGTCGGCCTGGAGTCAGGATAATGTGACTGGGTGGGACATCATGCTACATGTCTGCGGCATGGTGCCTCAGTGCTAGACATCACTATAAACTGTCACACTGCAGACATCGTAGCAATGTCACTGAAAAATTGTTCAAGCTACGCCAAAAATAAATTAAATTCTCTCTCTCTCTCTCTCTCTCTCTCTCTCTCTCTCTCTCTCTCACACACACAAACACACACACACACACACACACGCACACAAAATAAATTAATAAAATGATTAGCATTCTATCTTTATGGTAAACACATATTAGTCCCATGTTCGCTCATAGTGCAAATTAAATGTTAATATGTTATGCTGCATAGAAATTTCAAAATGGACACCGATGACAGGTAGATAGTCTATTATCATCACATACATTAATTTGAACGTGATTTATCATTTGAACACATTACGCGTCGAAGAGCTCTGTTTTAAAACGAGGAAGAGCTAAATTGCATCAAAGTTTGGCGCTCCTGGAACGCGATTTCCAGGCTTTTAGATCGAGCACGATCTTAATTTCAACATTTTTTGACATTTCTTATATAAATGAAAATAATGAAGCAAAGTTAAAGTGTTGAAAATGTATGGAGTAGTATTGGAGTTATTACAAGATTATGCAAACAAACAATAATGATATGTCACACGACAGTGTTTTTCATGATGAATATACAAAGAAATAATCTAAAATTGCAGTGGATGTCATCAGTACATGGAATGTATTTTGAACCGTGTCAACGGTGAACATTTTCCGAAAAAAAAGGATTTCTTTCCTAATTTTCATTTGCACATTCAAAGTGCAGTAATATATAAAAAGCCTATCGTCCATTTTCTACCCAAACTAAGTTTGAAAGCCTAATTAAAACAGTATTAAATGAAAAGCGATATAAATATATGCTTCATTGCTGAGAAGCAAAAATTATGATAGAGCGTCATCTTTGAATATTGATAATACCTATCGAAAAAAAAAGAAACATTTAGTGAGAACAAAGATAACCGTTTTATAATCTCATATTCCTTCTTTGAAGTAAACTTTAAGAAGATAAAAGTACAAACGAAATGACAAAATGTACATAATTAAAAGTATCAAACTGCAATACAAGATGGAGTAAACTGAGATTTTCGAAATTATAGCACCGTGTTCACTAACATACGTATGAAAATATGCAGTTAATAACCTCTATTTCTAATTTTCGCAATCCGTCAGTCTAATTTTCCCGGCCGAAGAGTCATACATAAGAAGGACGGGAGATACAGAATAAACCAGTCAGATTCCAGCATTCTTACATGATTTATCAATGAAATGTATTGTTCATAGATCTATTCCTGTTATGAACAAACAGGTAGACACTTCTTCTCTTATTTAGCTCAAACTTTCAAATACACAATAACGAACACATGCTTTGCGGTTTTAAGTGGAAACCACCACAGGGGCAGAAATGAAAGGATGTTAAGTAATGATTACGCTATTAAATCCCGTCTAGCCCTAAGTTTTTAAGTGGGATTCAATTAGAAGTGTTGGCAGGTGTTTCATACACCATTTATCCTACTTAATGCTCTGTGTAAATACCTTTCTGTACCAAGTACACATATTCAATTACGTTATTTGCCATATGTGTCATACTTATCCGAAACGAAAACCTTGTCTGTCTATCATATAGACAACCATACACATATATAGACAAAGTAAATCCCCTAATTAGATGCAAATGAAAACATAAAAGAATATTTAATTTGCATATTAAATCAGCGACTTGTCTCCTACCTGCTCTAAACTCATTCACTGCCAATATAAGTTTAGGAAGAGGGTCAGGGCTGGAATATTTCCCCCACAAATACAAATTTCTGGCTCTCAAATAGCTTGAAAAAATTATTAATCTGATTTGCGGTCATGCAACTTAAATGGTTGGTTTCTTGGCAGACATATTCTACTTCGACATAGATGCAGCCATTACAGAAAATGTAAAACTCTTATAAAGTTTCTGTCGCTTCACAAATATGTTCATGAGAAGCGTTCATTAAACCGACATTTGTATCGTGTTTAAATTAAGGATAGTTTCTTTTTCAGACAGCACTCTTCAGAAAAGCAGCACGATTGCACGCTCTTCCCTTGTATGCATTACAAACTCCATTACATTAGAGATAAATGCAAAAATGTATGAAAATTACACCACAACTGTGGCTAAGATGCACATACTCAAATTTTGTGGATCTAGGTAACATTTCATCAGAGTAAGTAGTTAAAAGATGAAGGCTTAATGACACTAACAAGACAAATAGAAAAAGCAAAAAGCAAAAAAATGTTGCTTCTGCTTGAACAGTCACAGTTGTTCGAATATATATACATTATTACTGTGAGCTATTTATACAATGCAAAAAGACGTTATCCATTCTCAAAGTGTAGCTTTAATTATCTATGTAAACCCAAATGGTTCACAGTACTTTATGCGTCAGAAAATTATATTTTCTGCAATTTTATATTTGTTAACAATATGCTGTAGTGATCCTTTACTTATAAAATGAATATTATACACATTTGAGAATTGCCATGCAGAAACGTTTTGCATTGAATACGCAACAGCGGAGAAATTTGTATAAAGAAACTGTAAGAACTACTTGAAAATAGTAGTACGGTTCTTTAAATTCATTACGTTTTCTTGTCTGTTTATCTCATATGTCCCCGTTTTGATCTTAGAAACTGTTCCTGTCCCTAACACAGTATATCAAACTCGCTAACGCCTGCTCTTTAAATGTAATCTAAACATGTATATAATAGTATTTACAGGACAGTCTGGGAATTTTGGCGAAAACCTGAGCAATGCGTGCCCTTCTTATACACTCCGAGAATTAGTGTCGCTGTCTGTAGATTTGCAAAACTTGTGCACAAAAGTGAAAATAATTCACAATTGTAAAATCTGAAGACCGGTCAGTGAGCAGATAGAGCAAATACTCAGTTCTGGTGAAAACTTTTAGAAACACTTCCAAGTAGCTCGTTTCACTAATCAAATACAAGCCGATCATACATATTAAATCTGTACAGAAGTTTACTTTTGAACAAGCAGTAAAAGAGGCACAATGTATAAAGGACCTAGAACACGTTCAAAGTAATTTTGTAGGAAATAAAGATGGTCTTTAATGTCCAAATATAGACTTTTATGTATATTTACTTTATACTGTTTGCAAAACTTTTGCGATGATCGTGATTAATAGTTGCGAATGGAGTTAATGCATATCTAATGTTTGTTATGCTTTCAAGTAGTAAACATTTTGGTTACTAGAACGCGAGTTAGAGAGTTAGTGGAATTTTCCAATGGAAATTTTGGTTTTCCACTATTGTGGCGTACGTCAATTAGGTATATATATATATTTCTGGAATACGTTACATCTCTGTTCATATATAATTCTAGAAGAATTATTTTCTAAATTATTAATTGGAATTACAAAGAGCTCATTTTGGACCTACACACTACTTTGGGATTATTGAGAATAATTCAAAGATATTATAAATTATGTCACTGTGGTACACCAAGATATTCAAGAGTACTGGTACATCAACACATTCAAGACTATTGGAATTCGTTTTGAGCATTGGACTTGTGGAAAGTCATTTAGGATTATTTGGAATTTTATTCACAATACTGTTAGAGTCTCTTCAAGTTCACTTGGCATCTAAGAGAAATAAATTACTAGTTGATTTTACTAAATGTGTTGCATTCGCTTCATTCTGCAACATTGTTTACGGCCTGAAGTCGTATCAACACATCAAAGTATTTACCGTCATAAAGAGAAAATGAAGTTTACACTAGGTTCGTATATGTTGTCGCATGTTGCCCACAAGACTAATCAAAAGTTGGAATTTTTTTTTTTTTTTTTTTTTTTTTTAAACTGTTAACTTGTTTAAACACACCTTGGGGACACAATTATTCTGGAGGATTAACTCGAGATAACGACCAAATATAATAATTTTATTTTCAAGTGACATCAAGCAAGATTTAGAATAATCTTCATACTTCTCTCAAGGCATTTTATTTCCATTTTATATCTATTTGATTTTTAACCATATTGAATGAAACTATGTAGAAAGAAATAAAGTAATATTTAGAAAATTAATGTACAAACTTGAAGTGCCAAAAAGACTCTACTATTTTTGGAAACAAATACAAAATAAGCAATTAAGAATTGTATCGAAAATGTTAGTAAGTTTCTTTCCATTAAATGTGCCATTCCATTGGAATTTTCTCCAGTTCTTACAACGAATCTATTTGGGAATAAGTTCGAAGCACAGTATTAACTAAGCAGAAATAATCTCCTAAGATGAGGAACAAGTTGTTATTAAATATCCAAACATTTCATTACGATAGAGACATCACTCCTGCGAAGTACGCACATGAGTCTGCTGGTCTTTCAAGGAGGGAGTCAGTAGAAATGCTCAAGATGACTGGGCGTAGATTTTGGAATTGATATTAGTTTGAATAGTTCATTATACTTATCATGTTTGTCTAAATCTACGACGACCTGACGCTGCCTGCTATTAGCTTTGCAGCCGTATAATGAGTTTCTGGTGCTGCCTGTCTGTTTGCCGGCGGTGGAGTAGCGGATTTCTCTCCAAAACTTCTCGTCATCGCTGATTCTCAACTGCATTTATGATTTTCCTAACATTTGCAGCATCGCTGTGCTTGCTAGTTTTATTAATGGTGGCGTTTTAGACACTAACGTTATTAGAAGTCTATCTCTGATTGATGAAAATGCCTTTCCAGTAATATCATCAGCCATTCCAATTGATTATCTCCGACAACGCCGATGTCGTTCATTCCAAACTGCTGGACAATTCAATCGCTTTTATAACAATTCTTCTAAATAAACCAGAAACAATATCATCAGGTACGTCGCCCTAAACAGCGCGGTAGAAACGCAGTCTCGAATCCATGACTATAACCTCTGTTGCGTAGGTTAAGTATTTTGTGTATGAGCATGTTTTTGCTGTTGCCGAGATCTACATGAACCGTATATCATCAAACATTTATTTACTAGTCCACGATAAATACGTCTCTCCATTATTTTACCAGTGTATAATCGCTGGCAGATCTCCTTAGCCTAAATGATACTTTTATGAGAATTATTAACAGTTCGCAAATCACCCATAAGAATGTATAGACAATCAGCATCGGCTAAAACATTATCAGGACAGGTATGTGAGCGGCTGTGCAGTGATAGTGATCGGCGTAGTTCTGTATATACAACGCAGAGCCATTTATCGCCTGGAACAGTATAATGATCTGGTAAAAGCAAGTTTTACCTTATTGCATATCCTGCCAAATGACTTCAACTGGATCTTTAATAGCTTCTTTATAATCTGTAATATAGTAATGTAGTATGTCTGTAATATCTTTTATTTCATGAAGAGTTTCATGAATTGAAGATAGAGCATCATTGATTTATTTATAGTATTGGAAGAGTTCCTTGCGTTTATGCAGTTGTAGTAGCGATTTCTTTAGCTGAATTGATCAATGGATCAAATATTTGCTCGAAATCAGCAGCAATGTCTTCTTTTATTTGCTGACGTTCTTGCAATTGTTGTTGAACGGTATATCTAAGAGGTAAATAACGCTTTGATGTTTCGAGTGGTTCCCCAAGTAGTTATTTCGTACGTCACTGCATAGGTAGTTGTCATTGTTTATTTACATGCAATTTAATTGTCAAAACAGCAATCACAAATTGTATCGGGGGAGGGGGTTGTAAACTTAGGCCCACTGGCTACGTTGCTTTGGCGTGAAAATCTTAACTCGTAACTTAATTTACAGAAGGAAATAATCGTGTTCAGGATGATGTTTATCAATGGTATTTCATTTAGATTATAGGCACACTTGCCATCTTATAAGCTGCTGTATATATTGTTTCAAGACGTCTTTGCAGATAAATGTTAATTATATCACTTCCCAAGTAAATCAAATGTCTAGTGATAATTAGTACCAATCGATAATTCGTCAAGTAAGCTTCCAGTGTATATATTCAACCCGAGTTAAGTTCTATTACCTTCTTAATTAATGCAGAAAAATAGAAAACTATTTTCCATTCTTAGCGTGGTTTTGAAATCGCAATGTCTTCCTCTCAATGTATACTGTATTGCAATACTCTAACTACTTGAGCCATGACACCTGGTATCTATAGGTAAGTAAAAGTTAATATATAAGGTTAACCACGTTATTGAAATATGATTAAAAAACCCTGTCCATGAGAACCATGTTATATTTTGCACGCCCTCCAAGCCGTAACATGAATTTATTGTTATATTAGTTTGAACTAAATTTGACCGAGGACACTTCACACCTAACAATGTAGATTCCTCCTTGAGATTTAAGGCACACATAATCTAACAATGTTAAATCTAACCTGTAATTGTATTTACGTCAATACAGAATGGCAGATTGTTGTTGTTGTTGTGGAGCTTAACGCCATTTTCCAGCACACGATAGGTTATACATGGCGGCCAGTATTAATGGTGGAGGAAGAAACCGGGAAATTCCCGGAAAGAACCACCAACCCACGGGAAGCTACTGGCAAGCTTTCTCACATATCCACATTCGCCGAATCCTAGACTCGAACCCACGCATACAGAGATGAGATGGCAGTGGTCTGTAACGGAGAGCGCTTTAGACCACTCGGCCTGCCAGAATGGCTGGTACGATATGGAATTTCCATTGAGACTATTTTAGCGTTTGATGACATAACAGCGATGCTCCGAGAAGGTGATAAAACGATCAAACAATGGCGCACACTTAAGATTTTGGTATGTTTTCTCTCTTTTCTTTTGACCATATGCACGAAGTTTTAGAACATTGTTTTCAATTTTACCTAGTTTTGTTTTATATAGCGGATTGAATCTTTGATGGAATCACAAAGAAATGTCAAAGGATGCAAACTTGCATGAGGTTTATACATAATTTTATTTCAAGCAGACATTGCCATATATGGACGTTCGTTACAGTTACTCATCTTGAATAACTGTACATCTGATGGATTTTTAAAACATGAAAACAGTAAAACATGTCTGGGAAAATATATTCTTTTATAACGGTGATTCTCAAGTTGTAAAAGTCAGAAAGACGTAAAAATCTAGCGCGAAGTTCATTTCTCACGTAATATGCAGACTAATCTTATGTGTGTATTTAACATTACAAAAATAAATTTTAAATAAGTACCTTAAACGTACATATTGACTTTTCAAATTATCAATTATATGGTATATAAGTAGGAAGTGTAGGTAGTGAGTGCACATGATGGGCATATATTTGACGCGTGTAACAGACTACTTGGCAGTTTTCTAACAAGTGTCAGTAAAATTGTACATATAGATTTCCCGGCCACGCAGACATCAATCTGTAATTCTGATTTCTCCTTTAGTACACAAATGACAAATGTATCGGAAGGAATGAAAAGAGATACAAAAGAAGGGGACCTATTGTGTGTATCGGTGTTGATGTTTGCTGAATCGCAATGATGTGCCTGTTAAAGATTTTTAATTACCTAACCTTCACAAAGGCAGTTATTTTTGCTTTGGAGTCTACATTAAATCTTCCTTTATATGCTACCTGCCCTAATCCCAAACCCTTGCTGCTATATTTTGACATTAATGTATGTACTTTCTAAAATCCCTTATAGCGATATCAGTTTCAGTCCTGAGGCTTGCTTGAATATGCTAAATATAAAATGGAATATTTTCTAAATCCCAATCTGGCGTATAATCTATAATAATCCTAACATAAAAAAAATCTAAAAATTGAGATTTAAGCAATTCTAAATGTAATAAAAGGGGGAATAATGTAGAATGAAAAGGGACTCATTTATTTTCCTATAACTGTCCTTTTAGTTTCAAAATATCCATGATATCACTTGGAACATTGCCTTTAGTTGGCGCCACAAAGCCACTATTGTGCTGATGTGTTGCAAAGCTCCACTACATATATAAATATATCCCTGCATATAAACCTGCACTTCATTGTTTGAGGAAATGGCTCGAAAAGTATCATTAAATGGTGTTTTAAAGAATTTGGATCCAATAATTCGTTGGAAGACATGAATTATAAGTAACGAGGACAATAAGGGTGTTTTTCATCGGGCTGTTTAAACGTAATTATCTCAAAACGTTCTTAACGGATATTTTCTTAATTTGTTCTCTCATATTTAGCGTGTGCTATTTCAAATTTAAATTTCGCCTTAAAGGCTTTGATCAATATACTTTCGAATGATAGATAGATACAGATGCCCCATATCAATATTGCTAGACCAACTACTTTTAGGACATCGCGAGCTGATCTCGGCATTGGAGGCAAAACTAGTCTAGCTTATTGAACTCTAAATCTCTGTGAAAATAATCATAATCATGATGTTTGCCTTGCTTCAGATGAATGCATATCCAAAGTGCCTCTGGCGGTTTGGTGGGGTTTTCTTTCACTTTTTTTCCCATTAACGGTAGCTTAAATGACAATCCAGATGGCAGAAATTGCTAACTTTATAAATTATCAGGCAGCGAAAGACGAAACGACGCTAAAATGAAAAGTCATTAAGCAGACACTACTCCTTTGATGATCTGGAGATGCTGTCTTTTATAATTTTAGTTGAAATTTTAAGAACAAAATACAAATACAAGTGTGTGTACACAATTAGTCGCATTAGACTGTCTCATGTGCTAGCTCTGGTGTGTGTCTCTCTTGGATGTGACTTGAAATGTTTCTACCTTTTGATTACTTATAAGTGCCATAGGCTATCATGGCCATCCATGGGTTTCCAATATAAATTCATGTGCTCTTCACCTAGATTGTGACAAATAAATACCCTTAAGGCATTGAAACAATCATGAATTTTCACCAAAAAAACAATCTTTAGGATTTAGTAATGGTAATAGTTCTCATTAGAGAAAAGGAAAAAGACTTTGCAATATGAGAATACTACAGAAATACTCTGTGTAGAGTACTCCTTAACTACGATACTTCTCATGGAGCCACAGATGTGGACCACGTTATAAGCGACTGTCGATATATTGAGGTATTCTATACATATTACTAATCATACCGGTACTCATTCCAAGACCATGCTGACTTTATAGAAGGGATAGTCTTATACTAAAGCTTTTGATAGCTAGTGACTACATGTATATGTCATTTCGAGTTCCATAGACTGCTCTTTGAGCCCATAATTTACAGATGACTGCAAAAAAGCCCCAAACGCTCAGGAATAAAGAAACTCATTATATTACTGTGTCGTTTAAGTGTCACTTTTTGCCTCAGTGTACGGTATGCCATTGTGAACTGTAGAAGAGAATGGATAGACGAAATTATTCCAGAAACTGACTATACATAAAACTTTAAACACATTTTAAAACCCGAGAGTAAAAAACCATAACATGAATGTCCTGAAAGAATGGATTCTTACTCCCAGCCAACTTTGAATGCTCTTCACAGCAATGCTTAAACAATGAAATAAAACCATCATGGAGTATATAACACGGTGAATCAATAAAATGTTATAACCTTCCACAAATCGATCTCGCATGCTTCTTTTGTTGTAATTTCGATGATAATTTAATAACTGCATTATAGCAAATCATATAACTCACCAAGAAATAAGGTCATTGTGAATGTAAGAAAATATTAACCTATACAGTGGAACGTGATGCAGGATTGTCAGAATAATTACGATGCAAAAATAATTAAAACGAAAAATTAAAAGCAATTTCTCACCAGCCTGTCACACACCGGCGCAAAACTTCGGTACAAACCTTCGAAAAAGTATAAAGATCCGCAGCATGCAATATCGTCTGTGACAATTGCTGTAAAAATAAGCACGTATAATCGTAAACTTGAACAAGAACAACGTAAATTACTTTTTTTTTTAAATCCCAACGATATAATAATTATGCTGATGCCGAACCCTCTTTCGTTTGTTAGATGCAAGATATTTTGATTCAGAAAGAAAGAGATTGCTACTTCATATTAAATTTAAATCACCAAACAACTGGACAAGGGAGAAGCCACAGAACTCGAGATAATCTACGAAATCTATTTCCTGACTTCAATCTATGTCACGTTGACCTTGTACCTACTGACCCCAGAATCAGTAGGTGATGCTTTTCCTGTCCAAAATGCTAGCCTTCCACTATATTTCGTCATGGTTTGTATCAATGAACTAGTATTATTTTTTAGAAACTATATTACCTGATGGACTTACTCCGACCAGGCCTTTTTTAACTAGTATTCTGTAAATCATTAGGTATATTCCTTGTCGTAAATGCAATTAATTTACGAAGTTTAGCCGCGAGATGCGGTCCAAAACTTATATTTGTGGCAGTCAGTTGTCCGTCTGCTTAAAATGGTATCCTTTCCGATGCAAGGCTTCTACAGTGTTCGATAAATACGTAATAAAGAGCTCAAGACATGATGTGAAAACATTCTCTTATTGTGTCTGAGACCTCCACCTTAAAATCTTTTGCCAAAAATTGGTATGTATCTCTTATCTCCAGTGTATGTGATTTACACAGCTTAGTGATGAAACTACGTACATACTTCAGGCTGTTGTGTAGAAACTTTGTTTTTTAGTACTTGTGACTTTAGGGTTTGATAATTGAAACCAAATCGAAAGGTCTCTTAAAACATTTGGTAACGATAGATCTTGGAGAAAAAGGGTTATAGTGCGGAAAAGAAAGCTTGAACAGACCGACCAACGGACATAATGAGATATGTTCTTACATATGGCGGGAGGATACAAATACTGATCGTGGAATAAAAAGCATTCGTGCTTGAGAATCTTCTGCGTAAAGTGGAACCAAACATTGTAGCATCTCAGAACTTAAATATTTGACTCCCGTCCGAAACAAAACATTCCACAGCCCATTAAATAATAGCATTATCTAATTCTTTCTTCTCAAGAACAAAAAAGAAACTGAATAACTCACCTTCTGTCATCAAAACAAGGGCTGAAAAAAATATTAAACACCTTAACACGAAACAAAATCAAGGCATAATACATGATTGATTTCAATATTTTTAGTCATTTTCAAGCCCTAAAGTTTCCTTTGGATCGTACATATCACTATCCCTATAAGTGCGAGCAGTCCTAAGCAATTTCTGATTATTGGAAACAAGAATAAATTGGCGCAGCAGTCCACTTCAGCAGTCCACTTCCAGATAGACAACATTTTCGTTGAACTGTTTGAATAAATATTTTGATGCTCGTCTTGTACAGAAATGAAATCATTTTTATTAGATAAGGCTATTATCTCATAGTGCTTTGGTATAGTAGGAAAATGCTACGTTGATTTTCAACTACTTATCCTGTTCTTAAGACGCGTGTACTGTGTAGGTGTGACTTTACAGGCAGAAACAACGTGCCAGTGGAGGAATAATGAACTCCTAAACGGCAACGTAGATTTAAGATAATATACAAAGATGAAAATAAAGAAGCCGTTTCTCAAATAATTTATTGATAATTGAGATAAGTGAAGAGAAATATATGCACGAAAGGACTTTGAGCTTTGGGACCTATATACGACTATTTTTACAAACAATACAAAGCGTATTTTTACTTTATTGTTACTGAGGCCTTCTTCCCTTCTGAGTGAAATCCTAGACTAACAGTAAAGGCTTTTTACATCAAGCTGTAAGCCTGTCTGAAACGAGGTTGTTATGACTTCAGCAGCATGACTTAAATGACTAGCAGTACCAGAACTCGTATATTTGGTGTTACAATATATTAGATATAAGGCGTTCTAAATATTGTTTAACACTTACCTTATGTTTCATTTAATGCTGTTATGCGTTTTCTGTTTGCATAATAATATATATTGTAAGCTAACGTCGTTTCTTGAGTCTATACAAATGAACTTGAATGATAAGATGATGGTAAAGAAGAGGAAATTCCAGATGGTTATGAATCACAAATCACATAAAGATAAGCACCGAGAGGAAAATTATAAACAAGTTATCATAAGGATGCAGTTTCGTGACGAAACAGATTTATCGAGGTCAGCAAATACGCATTTTTACTGTGATGCTCCTCTGGCTGTGGGTAGTTGTTGGTATAGAGAAATGAATGATTGGGCGGCTGTGTCTATCATCTCAAAATTGCATATCTATCTACTTTATTTTAGACACTTTGACACTGAAAAAAAATCGCTCGAAATATGTAGTGTACATCCCAAGCAAGACAAACGAAATTCGTTCACAAGTTAAACTACTTCGTTACAAAAACGTATAGACTATCCTGGACTCATTTATAGAGATAAATGTTGGCGATGGTATAAGAGATAGGTAATCTTGATGCCATCTGCAATCACATGTAGGTGCGAACTAATGCTAAATATGTTTTGAAAATGATATTGACAGTTCCAGCGAAATAAATAAGAAATATTTTATTAGTGTAAAGAAAGTCTCCGTTTCCTCATATTCCGGCTATAACAGTTGATACATATATTCAAGTCTAAAACATTCGGCAATGGGGATGTATTGTAAAGGAATATTTAAATTCATTGTTACATATGTTGATTTATTTTTGTGGGCAATAATTTGTAACAATTTTGTTCGGACATTTGGTGTTTTGTTTGTTTAAACAGTACATTTTCGATTTCACTTTCAGTTTATTCAAGTAGAATGTTTGATAATAGCGTATTCGAATGATATCGCAATAGTTACTTTTCAGGCTTTTAAAGAGTGTGGCAATACTAACAAAATATAGCAGAAAAGGTTTTCGTTTCAGAAAATAGGACCCGAACGAGGATTTACAACCACTTTAGACTGGAAAACAAATGAAAGTTTATTGTGGCAAATTAGGTAATATATTGGAGAGGTACAACTTGTATACAAAACTAGTTACACCGAATATTAAGAAGTATGGCTGTGTTTGAAACACCTGTAGACACTTCCAACTGAATTCCACTTAAACAATTAGGACTAGTTATGATTAATAGTGCAAACATTACTTAACTTCCTTTCATTTTTGTCTGTACTGCAGTTTCTACTTTAAACATGAAAGCCTGTATTTTGTTATTGTGTAATTGAAATGTTTAGGGTGCATACTAGTAGGATTATATGCCGTTTTAGGCAAATCACGAACTGGATATATGAATAATAACTTCATTGGTAAATCTTGTAACAATGTTGGAATTTGATTGCTTTATTCTATAAATTGCGTCCTTCTTAAATAGGATTCTTGGGCTGGGAAAATCTGCCCCTGTCTATTTGCAGGAGTAAGAAAACGAGGTTAATAGCAGCATCTTTGTAAATTAGGTAAATTAGTATGGTTTAACTATAATTAGCAAGGTGCTATGAAGCATTACAATACTTTCCACCAATTGGGAATAATCTGGTATCCAATGTCCAAACAATTCATGAAATTAGCAGATGTGTGCACACGCGCCTACTTGTCTTCCATGTGAAAAGTCAATATAAATGTCTAAGATGACCACGTATGAATTTAGTGAGCACGTGCTTATGCATCGCACGAATGGTCGGTATAGCAGCGGTTAAGTTTTGAACAATCGAAGAAGGTTTCTATTACGATTACGATAATGTCTATAGACTAAATGGAAATTTAAAACATCACGGAAAACAGATTATTATGTGTGAGTGTCATGACACGCAAACAGAGGATTAAGTTGGCTAATCCAAACCAAACCGTAGAATCATGCTTTTGGCGATTTCCATTCCATGTGATCAGTTATAAACATAAACTAAAATATGAGAATTGTCATCAAGGTTATTATTAAGAACACCGACTAACCTGTTGACCAACCAGAGACTTCACCAGCATTCTAGTATGCCTATAGTTCTGCATGTTACGTTTGTTTGTGTGGTCACTTTTCTGTTGAGAATTTTACGGATATACTCCAGAGGTCCGGTGTAATGAGAACGAAAAGACTTCAGATATAAATTGTAGACATTTTCAACAATCCCAAACAGCTAATGCTCTTGCGACGTTAGGTACTGTGATGTTTACATCTTTCGTATTGAACACATATCTGGGATGTTGTTACGCCATTAGAACTTGTTGATGTCGTTACTCCATATTTTTCATTCAAAGCTCTAGGAATTCAATAAAAATTATAGTGTCAGTACTGCACGTATGACTGAAAGATTGAGAAATACTTTTCCAGTAGGAGTACTTTAATTAGGACGCTAAAATCTTCGTGCATGTTTATCAAATTGCCAGCTAAGTGAGTTTTTAATTATATAGTTTCGATTACTTATAAAACCGTTATTTGGTAAAATTATAGTGAAAGTCGTACATTAGCCATTTTGATATACCAAGTACAGCTGCACCAACATAAATTGGTTTATTTAACTTTACATTTGTCTTTCGTTGCCGTATTGCAACAAGATTTTCAAAACAGTCATCGTTGACTAATTTATTTCAGCGATTTACATCATTTACAATTTCAATATTGACTCGCTTTCTGATATTTTCCATAGTCTTACCGAACACAGAATTGTTCATTAACTTGAAAAAGTTTTTCTCAAAGTCGGTCTTAGCAATAGCTCGACATTTGGTATTTAAATTAATATAATCTGACATCCACGGTGAGTGATTAAATTTTGACACGCGATGAAATTTTCTCAGAATTAGTCCAGCATCTACTGCTTGTTTTAAATTTTTGTAATGTATCACGTAATTTCTTTTATTTAACAAATTTGGAACTAGCTTATTAACGATCGAATTTTTTGCTGTTGTCATTGCCTGTTGTTCAGGTGATGATAAACAATAATTGATCATCATTGACTCTGCACAAAACGGATAGTCGTTATGTAGATCATGTAACGAACTAGGATAATCGAGATCAACTTCAACAAAATAACTGACATGTTCTGGTAAATAATTTTCAGTTTCTTTAAGAATTGATCTGGAGTTATCCAAATAAATCCACTACACGGAATTGACTCTGACATAGCATAAACATACAAATTATTAGAGCCAGACGTTAAACTTTTATCGTAATTTTTTAAGTATTTCTTATTACTGCTGCATATGTTTTTGTTGTAACGCTGATTCCGTCTCGAATTCCTTCTTCAATGAAATTAAACATATCAATATCACTTAAGAGATCCAATTCTATCCTGCTTGTTTTTAGCAGAATAGTACCAACACAGGTCTAATCCAAAATTTTCATGACTAACTTTACGAAAACTCTCGAAAACATCTGCTAGTAATAAAACATTTGTTTTCAAATATAAATCATGATAATCACCAAGAGTCTTACAACCAAATTTATTCCAAATATCTTGTGCTTATTTGTAATCGTTAATTTTAGTTTAGATTTAATTTTCTCATAGCCAAATGTTTCGACAATGATATGACTATCATAACCACGAAAATTATGTAAAACAACAGGAATAAAATTTGGCGCATGAAATTTCAAATTACAATTATTACGTGCTGCTCCGAGATATTGGCCTGTTAGATGACAATGATCGCACACTTTATCGCCTGAATTTTGTTCAGGTAGAGGTTTCTCGCAGATATGACAATTAACTGCCTCATCAAAATCAAGTTGTTGTTTGGATGTTAATTTTATTGGAATTTTAGATAATCTGTTGAAAATTTTATTAACAACATCTATTAAATTTTTTAGTAACCACACGGCAGGATTTTTACCTCTGTACAATTTTATTGGACTTGAAAAATTATCGTTAACGCAACAAACTATTTTATAAGCTGATCCACATGGAACATATTGTTGTATTTTTCTGGTGCTTGATTTATTTGGATCATTTTCTGCACCTGCCACAGGAATAAGTAGACATTCGAAATCGGAATATTTACTTTATGGTTATAATTTTTAAATTTGTTAAAAATACTTTTTCTTTTTCTCCTGGCATTGTTATTTTTTTAACATTAACACAGTATTTAACATGCTCTTTCAGTTTTTCATTTTTAGAAAAACCTTGTAAACAAAGGTAGCAGAAATATTTCTTATTTTTATCTTTATTATATTGTCTGCCAACCAGGCCGTTAAGGTTTCTTTTGTTTTATACAAACGTAATGATCCTTATAAAACAGCAAGTTTATTGTCTATTGCGAAGCTTTTTCTGAAATATACCTTGGATAAACATTTTCAGGCTCGTCAAGACCAGATATATTAACTGAAATGTTATTTGCTTTTCAAATTTGGTATTTGATTTTCTGCAACTGGAAAGTCAATGCCACAAAAATTTAATTTTGATACGTGACTAAAATACTTGTCAACGCGATCAGCATTTTT
>JAECUM010012059.1:0-64952 GCA_016617855.1 Megalonaias nervosa
TGATGCAAACTCTCTCTCTCTCTCTCTCTCTCTCTCTCTCTCACACACACACACACACACACACATGTACCCACATATTTTTGTACGTAGCTGTCGTGTCAAAAGAAAGATACCATGGTGTGAGGAAAACAGAGGACATTTTAATATTTGTAGGCGCATACAAATGAGAAGGTAAGAACCAGAAATAAATGCCTTCTCTTGTAGGAAGTATTTTCTCTCTTGCTGTGTGAACATAAAATGACCATCTAAATTCTGGAGAACAATAAACACACACACACACACACACACACACACACACACACACACATGTATGTATGGTATATATTTACTCTGAGTTCTTTGGTATCCAATTCTTCCTTGTGGCTGTCTGATGGTTTGAAAACTCTGAAAGCTTCCATCACAAGATAGCATACATATTTTTTCAGCCACGCTTTGTGAATAATGGAATTGACATCCTGAAATTTTTTTTAAAAAATGTTAATAGTAAGTTATTTCTACATTTCTTTATCTGCCAGCTAATTTAATAAATAGAAAGATAATTTAATAGTTTCGTTACTTCATTGACTAATTTATCATTGACACATAGATTAATTGACTAATTAGCGACAAAATTACACCCAGGTCTTCGTGACTCATTTTGTCAGATCCGTACAATTTCAGATTCTAGGGAGGTGTAGATTTTCTCTTAACATTCAAAATCCGTCTTAATTCATTAATTCTAAAGTAATTTTAAATTTCGGCACTCATGCAATAGCTGCTGAAATTAAAAGGATAATAAGATTTAAATAAATCACACTTCCAAAGCCGATATCGGTTATTCCTAATCTTCTTGCCTCCAACGCTTCAAAGCGAATCGCAACATCTCGAGCCTTGCTGAAAAATCTTCTTAACTGTAATATGGACCAGCACACTGTCCAAACCATAATTTAGCCAAAATGGTAGTGAAAAACATGGAGTTTCATACGTCTGTCAGGGATCCTTAGCATTTTCAAGTCGAGATAGAAACCTAGTTATACTTCACCGAACTTGTTTTGTTCAAGCGGCACAACATGGCGGCGGAGGGAGACAAAATCACAATCGGAACATTATCAGCCCTTCTTCTCGTATGAGGTGCACTGCGCCTGAGGCGAATCACCAAACTCATCAAATTTATGTGTACTCCTGCAACTACATCCGAGTTATTTCTTGACCCAAAGGAAATGACTATTCAGATGGTTGATACGTCTCAAAGCAAACTGTTATTAAACAGTGCTTTGGCTTCTCTCAATCTTTTGCACAGGCCTTGACCAGATTCCAAGTCGGTGTCGCTCTCTTGGAGCCTCATGATAATCTAGTTGAACGAAACGAATTACAACAGGGCACCAGTCAAGAATGTAAATTCGGAGGATTAGTGCTGATAAGTTTAAAGGTTACATATTTGCCAGAAATCCTGCTATTTACTTTTGTAACCTCATTTGTAATATCACGGGTTTTCCCCGCATCACCCAGTGTGAACAACATGCCGTCTAGGACGCAACCATGTGTTTGTAATGTGATTTAAGGACATCAAATATGGCGAGAAATGAATTCCTTTTGAAATGACTATTCCTCTGCGGAAGCGCCCGAGATGCTGCGAATGCGGTGAAAACATGCAGAGAGAATCACAACACCTTCGACTGATTAGATGCTGACTCGTACTCAAAAAGATAACGTATAGGGCAGAGCAGAGGAAGGGTACAACACGAACTGCCTGTGTGGGCAAATGAATTCGGAAACCTCACCGCTTTGAATGACAGAAACGTGTCATCAGTGTATCGATCTTCCATTTATTTGATGCAAGGAACTGGCGCTGTTTGGTTCCATGTGGTTATAGTTCTCAACAATAATTCACTTTTCACCCTTAATCTGCGAAGATGAATAGTTCATTTAAGGATAAAATTTTAAGTCTAAAATAAGCGTCACTAATCAATGCTTTGATTATGTGATAAAACCATACGATAAACAGTCATTTTTAATTAAGTTTTACTGACAAGCAGCGATTTTGCTACTAGTGTCTCCCGCATTTTACCTGAATAGCTGACAGGGTGTTTGCTATTGCTTGAAGAGAGTCACGAAATCCGTAGTTTATATTTGTCAAAGCTGCTACTGCGTCCATGAGAGTATCTGTAACAAAAGTTTGAAAATAAGCGCTTGTAAGTGTATGTCTCGGTCATTCTTGTCATGGCACTAGCGTTTTACTGTGCGAGAGTCTCATTGGTGGCGTATCTTAAGAAAGATTCCTGAAATAAATTTCGTTTAATACATTTAAGAATTTAAGATACAATTCCAGAATATCATAAAAGTACTGTTTCTTTGAATACTTCACGCGAAAAGTAACATTCACCAACACACACAAGGACAGATTGGAGACAATGCATAATATAGATGCGAGAATCTTTGCGCTGTTCATGGTATAGTATTTAACCAAAATGATCACATAACCTCATCCAAAAGACTAAAACATGTACTACCCTAAAATGTAAGCAGATAATTACAATTCATGGGCATAATGTTTCTCAACCTATTTTGAGTGCGATTCGGTTTCAACATCACAGGCTTTTAAATCTGCAATACCAGAACAATAGTACCCATGAAAGCAAAGTTTAAACCAGTGAAGAGATTTAATTTACTTAAAGACCCAGCTTCACTAACATAAGCCTTCAAAGTAAAGTCTGGACTTTGGAGATTTGAATGGACAATTTTAGGCCAAATTTAAACTTCAGCCAGTTAGATAATTGGATTCAAGACCTGTGTTTAAATCCAGGCCTGAAGATTCACGTGTGCCATTGCTTGTTGCAGAACATTCATTACATGGTTGTTAGGATCCAAATTATTTACTCTTACCTTTTCTATTCCTTAAGACTTGAATGACTTTTTCTAGACTTTTGAGATTACGTTTATTTTTCATAAGTTCATCATTAATTTCTTGAATCCGCTGTTGTCGTTTATTGTTTTCAGAACTGATATCACGTGCTCTTTGAGAACATTCCCACGTGTTCGCCGCGTTGATTCTTGACATAAAGTATGCCAAATTCGTGTTTAGACCACCTGGAAAGAAAATAATAAAGTGTTTACTATAATAGCTGAATGTTTTCACAGAGTCAAAACGTAGTTCAGATAGTTTTGGACTTTTTCTTCTGTTGCATAGGACATAATTTAGCATCATATTTTGCACTTTGTTTTTAGGACAAAATCTTATTCTAGTGAAAGCATTTGTTAAGTTAGTGGATTAATGTCTTTTCAGGTAGAGCAGCAAAAAGCACCAAAATGTTAACTACGCAGAGAAATTAAGTGATGGTCTGTACAGTTTAAACATGCTTAATCTCATTTAATTCTGATCGACATTCATTACTTCCTAAATAGGTGGAAAGTTCATCCACCATGAAATTTCATCATTGCGGCACTGTCAAAATAAGAACATGACATTAGGTACCGCCTTATTAAAGGGCTACCTATTCCAATTGGTAATTTTATATGAGAGATCATGACCATACTGGTACATACCCGATAATGGGTTCTTCAAGTGGGTTGAGAACCTTGGCCTGTCTTCTTCGTCTCCATCAAGGGAATTCCTCACAATGGACGACCTGGTTAAAAGAATCCTTTCCGCAGCTTCGGCCTCTGTCGATTCCTTTCTGATAAATTCAATTCTTCTCTCTGAGCTCCTCGCATTAGATCTTAGTACTATAAGTTCTGAAGTTTTCTGTTCCAGTTCATCCGTTACAACACTCAGCTTGGTCCTACATTCTTGTGCGCATGAGTGCGTTGCAGCTTGTAGATCAAAAAGAGATTTTCGCAGATCTTCAAAACGTATCCTAGCTGCTTGTAGAGCGTGCTGAAAAGTCTGCACATGCGTCAGTTCTAGTTCAATTTGTTGGCCAATATATACTTTTCTCCTGATAATATCCCGACCTTCTCTGGCCAAGATGTCGGACCAGGTCAAGGCCAAGACTCCTGCATGCTTTGATACAGTTCTAAGCCTTGCCTGAATTTCCGGCTCCCAGTCTATTAATGGTATAAACTCCTGAAGCTTAGATGAAACTCCGTTCAGCAGCTAAAAAAAGGGGGACATTTATCATTTTATTGCAACTCAATATTCTGTCACAACAGAATACAGAAATTCACTAAATACTAGTTGAATGCAATATTGTTAAAATAAATGGGCAGAAGTTAACAAAATATGAAGACTATTCATGAAAATAACTTTCCTAAATCTTAAGTATAATCGTTAAGAACAAGGTTACTTCAGCATTATTATTTCTCATGGCGCGCTGTTTCGTTTTTTTTATAAATCCGGACGACATATGTTTGCTTCCTCATGTTTCAAAAAATAAAATCAACGGAGTCTTCCGTTTGTTACTTGTGGTAACCTGTTTCTCGGAGTTACACCCATCCATTATTTCTCTGTGCAACTGTTTCTTGGAGTTGTACCCCTCCGTTATTTCTGTGCTACTGATATGTAAAATAATTAACTGGAAAAAAGCAATTTCAAAACAAGCTAAAGCTTATCATAAGATATTTTTTTATTTTCAAATATATTTATAAAAAAAAACCTCAGATTGTTTGTGCACTGGTGATGGTCTTGAGGGCGAGAGGGCCTGTTTCGATCCGTTTATATGCTAGGTTTTAAAATAATTTGTTTTGGTTTTTAACGTAGTTCTGTGGTTTATTCACGTAGCCGCTGTTTTATAATATGAACAAAAAATAAAGGCGATTACTGATTTTAATGTTGATAATATTGTTATTTAACGTTCGCTTAGACTAGCTATAGAGAGTAATTTTTAAGGCAAGCATAGATACAATAATAAAACTACCATTTCTAATACTACTTCTGTGACACGGAGAATTGAAATAGCATACCACACGAGTATATGCAGTGGAACACATCCCCTGAATTTAGAACAGAAAATAAAATAACCAGATTGAACTTCATTGGAACGAGAATCCATCTGATCATTCCTCTAGAGGAAAAAAATGCATTGAAGAAAATCAAACGTTTCAAGAAAGTAGATTAGAATCCAGGGTCTTCTAATTTCTAAAGTTGTTAGTACGACAGTGGTACTCATAAATGAACAGCTGTGATCATTGAGTGTAAAGGATTCCGACAGCAGCTTTGTAATGAAATACAGGAATTTGCTTACTTGTTGTCCAAGAGGATGTATATGCTAAAATATTATCCGCGGTTTAAGGAAAGAAAAGAAAATTCTGTTTTATTTTCTGGCAGAAAAGCCAAGCAATTTTAAGATGAAGATCAGAACATCAGAAGACATTGTTATAGGAACAAGTTAATGACGTGGTCAACTAACGAACAATATTTTCTCAAGTTATCTATATTTTCTGTATTAACACAACTGTTTCGTTTTCAGTATATGGAAGTTTAACAAAAATTTTAAAATTCGAAGGTATAATTACGTTGTTCAAGTACATTGAAACGATAACCGAATTTATACCCTGTTCAATGTAAAACACACAGCGGCAGAATCTGCGCTTTCCATCGTTCGTATCTTCCTTTTTTGTTTGTAACGTGTTTTGGAGTTCTAATTTTTCCTCCGACTTAGAACACAAAAGACGCATATGGTTTTGTATTTATAATAATCCCCACTTGAACGCCTTCTATATATTGTTTAGTTCTAATGTGTGAATATTATTCAATAGCAAGTTCCTGTTTACGAAAAGTTCAGTTCAGTGCATATCAAAATATCGACGCGTAAACGTACACGAAAACAATTCCTGTCTAGGTATATGATTCAGAAATATGAATTCTTAAAGTGCGCGAGCAGTACTGTTAGACAAAGTGTATTAATATGACCGTATTCATGTATCAATGTCTGATTTCACGCTCATTGATGCCCTGGTGTGTTGTTGTATTTAACAAAACGATAGAAATAAAGATGCACGCAAAGTGGATCTTCAACTCGTCTGCTCACAATTACCGTTAGTTGCTTTATTCCTAAAAATGTGACAAATATTATACTGACCGATCTGAAAAGTGGTTATTTCTCTACAGATACTTGAAGGCGGCTATTTCATGAGACGCTTATGTACATCGACATTTATAAATTAGCTGATAGGGAGCGCGCACTGCCTTGCCTCCGAAAAGAATATGTAAAGCTAACGTAGCGGATCAGCTCCTACACTAAGTAATTTTTAAATTTATTGTTAATTTTCTTTAATTTTTATGCAAAAATAGCAAACGCTTCGAATTTTTTGGGTGATCTCAACGTCCGACTCCCTCGGGATTCGGCGAACGTTGATACCAGAAAGTAACACATATGATCCCAATATTGACCATCCACATCAAACGGCATATCAAGCGTGTAAGATTAAATAGGCATGTCACAAAATATACTACTACATACAAACGTTTCCTAAAAGTGCGCATAGTGCTGTCATTGTCAAATGCATCTACCAGTGGAACAAGGTAAGTTCAAGGTGGAGATTACAACATTCTGTTTTAGAGATAAAATTTGTCGCATCAAGCAATGACGTTCTCTGTGAAGACATTGCAATAAAAGAAGATGTAGTACACCGGGTATTATGACCCCCATTGTACCCCACCCCATTTCTTATAGAAAAGATATGCGTTTCACAGCAAGAATGAGAGAACTTATTGTAAATATATGGACCTTTAGAAGTCTGAGGATGTTTGTTACAACTGATAATGTAATTGTAACCAGTAATATAAATCTAACTGATGACGCAATACAGCTTGACATATAACGTACTACTAACCTAAGCTGTAATAAAATTTGACTAAAAACGTAACAACGAATGGACAATACATATTCCCAATATTCTAATACAGTTATAATCGATAATATGTTATTGAAACTGTACGACGAAAAATGAATAGACGACACAAATTCCCAATATCTACTGCAAAAGTTACCGATAATAATTTATCGAAACTGTACGACAAAAACAAATAATTTATTGACACTCTGAGACAAAGGAATATGCAACGCATTATAGTTTAAAAGGGTTTTTAGAATCAGAATCTGAACTTAAAGCTGTCTTCCAATCATTCAATAATGACTTCATCGTTCTATTGAAGTTCTATGATGACGCAAATGGTCTGTTCCGGCTAATGAGAAAAACGCTTTGAAAATGTATCAATCTTATTTTCAAACATCTACTAAATTTACATTGCAAAGATGCAATTTGCAAACAAACAATATCAGTGGTTTCCTTATAATGTGATGACAGGAGCACCAAAAATCCAGTAAGTTTGTTGCTACATAGTGACGTAAATTATGTTTCCTTGCTTTGGTGTTTACGGCACACCAATGCATAAAGCTTCTTTAGTGCCGAGACCATTTAAATAAGCGTCAGCTCAAGAGCACACCATGATAGCCGACCATGGCTGATCCTGTGGTAGGATTTGAATCCGCTCTTTCCCCAAAACGTTACAGTACGTCCTACAATATATGTCTACTCTTGTAACACGGAATGAAACAGCTCTTTGCTTAGAATGGACATAATAATTATTAGCATTCTCTTTAAAAGAATAATACTTTTTAAGTGTCGGGAGTAGCAATTATAGTAACAAACTGTTTCGTACACTCGCTCAGCGCAATACCTGTAGCTACATAAAAATAGTAAATACATTTTGCCCTGGTTGGAGTAGATATCGTGTGGGTTTTAGACAAATTAAGAAATAAGGGATTGTAAAGAAGTGTCTATTTCAATGAGAAACACACGTTTTCCTCTTCATCGACTGACTTCAACTCAAACCCAACCCATTTTTCCTTAGTTGAGATAAATTCTTTCCATCAGGAAACATATGCTGCTGGTGACGGGATAGTTAACGCATTTGAACTGAATTGTAGAATTTGCTTTACCTTTTCTGCTGTACATTGTAGTCAGTTAAAGTAAATCTAAAAATATATATCACATGTAATTTTATCATATTTAATCTGATGGTACGACTATTCGCACCGTGAAAGCAAGTCTCAAAACCAGTCTATAATTACCAAGAGGCATCGAAAAACAAGTCTCAAAGCCAGTCTGAAATTTCATGGCACTTTTTTGCGTTGTTTTTTTTTAGGTGTTTATTAGATGCGTCCAACGTACTTTTTAGGCAAAACCTACGCACAGGCAGCAGTCAGCCTCAAAACAGTTGTTTGTAGAAGACAACAACGACAACACCATCAACAACAACACAAACAATCGAAACAGAAAATCCCTTTGCACTACTCTCTATTGACACAGAAGAAATGGCATACAGGAATTTGACACACAGGAAAACAACACAATAGACAACAACAAAACACAATCAAAAGCAAGTTGATAAATGAAGCATGTGATCAAATATATAATTAATGCAAATGTTTAGTGTTTTAGTTTCTACGCAAATTACTCTTATGTATGTATGAAAATAATCGAGTAAAACCTACTTTAAAATCTGAAGACTGAAAATACAATTACAAAATTAGATTCTGTGATATTACATTTAATGTCACCATCGCTTTGTGATGAAACTGTACCGTACCTTTTAACTATGAATATTTGCATGCATTATTTACTAAATGCATAATGTAACCAAATAATTTTGAACTTGCTCCTGGACTTTCAATAAAGTGAAGCTTACAGCCGACCTTCGATCGAACAAGCAGAGCATGCTAACATCTAAGTCAATCAGTCGGTCTGTAGGTAAGGAGGCAGATAAGCAGTCAATAATACATAGTTACAGTATCTTTATTTGTTGTATTGACTAGTCATCAGTACTTACGACAGGCATGGAAGAGTCAGATTGACATCAACCTGACTCTCTGCATTAGTAAATCCCCCAAGATTGGATTCTTTCCTAATATATTATTTCCACAGAAACACTTTAATGAACTGGGGACTTCGCGCTATCCGTAGGACTATCTCTTTAAACAATTGTATATACATGTATATTCACTAGCACAAAGTCTCTTTGTACCTATGCTCAGTTATACTTCTATACTCAACTCGTGGTTTCGTACACAAAGGAATCAAATGCTGATACTGGAAACTCATTCATTCTAATGCTCACATCAAACCCAATCAGTTTTTTGCTACGTGATGAGTTACCATATGATATAATAGTACGTATAAAAGAGTGAGGTCATACCACATATTAAACAAAATATATTCACTCGAAGCCTCGTTGGCCTTTTCCATTACATGTTAGAGAAAACTTCGGATGTACATAATGGTCATTTTTACTGATCCCAAACTCATGATTGCAATTACGTCATAATCATCTTAATGCTGACGCAATAAATAGGTGACGTGGCATCACTGACAGCAACGTAAACAACAGTTTCAGGACATTGAAACGAATGATTTCGTCAATTTTTTAATTTTAAAGCCACATGGATCACATAAACAATTAAAAGTACAAGTATTTCATTGACTGTTGAAAGGTTGTCGTGTGTTATTTTCCACACTATGATGATTTTTTTCCCGTGAGAATCTGTTCTTCACACATCTAGCCAGATGCAGATCAGCCAAAAACTACCAATTGGGATATATCACTAAAGTTATCTCTAAGTGAATCGAACTTATTCCACTCGTATCGGAAAGAAACGATGCTGTTTCGAATGAAATCATATTATGCCATCATTAGGAACATCTTCAGAATGACGAAACATTTGGAACATCCTCGTCCAAATGTTTGTGTGTATACTGTTAGGTACTGGACGTAATGAACATCTTCCGTGGACTCACCTGCAGTGATCGAGTCCGACAGCTCGTCCATGTACTTTAAATTTGAGAGGATTCTTCAACTTCAATAAACAAATAAAATTTATGTTTTGCGGAAAAAATGGCCACCCTCGCTTAACTGGCTTGAGGCAGCTGCTCCCCGTTTATGTGCAGTATTTCATGATATAAGTATTCGTTGACTGTCTTAGTATACGTTATTGTGTTCATGATGCGTTGGTTGTTATCTTGTAATGGTCAGGATATCAACATCTTTTTCCTGACAGGAACATGGCTAAAAACATCAGGCGATGAACTAAAGGGAGCGGATCTAACACCAACCGGTTACTCAAATATGTAGTTCCTCCGTCACTCCCGCGAAGGCGGACTTGCTGCCATCGCAAGAACACCATACTCCACCATCTTAACAACAATATAATCTTCCATATCACCATACATCGTTCAAACAGATCCACGCCACCCTCACAATGGAACAAGGTTTAGTCCATTTCTTCTGCTTCTACCGCCCTCCTCTTAGTCGAGAATACAAGCTGAGTGTCTCTAAATTTTGAGCAGTTTCTTTACCTCCTGAGACATGAGATTCGATAGATGACTGCCTGATTATTCTTGGAGATTTTAACTTTCATTTTGACTGTCCTAAACACCCATTCATTTCAAAACTCTTAGATTTCATTCGCGTTTTCAACCTCAGTACGTTAGACAACCACCCATATACATGGTCACGTTTTAGACTGAGTTCTTCATAGACTTGGTGATAATATTCTGCAGTCTTTATTGATGTCCCATGAACGTACATCAGATCATCTCTGCCTCATATACCATCTTGATAGATTAATCCCTAATGCTTCATCTTTGTTTACTGCTAAGAGAAACCTCTGTATGATAAGCAGAACCGAACTAATGCATGACATCCAAGCCAACTTAATAAGAGCATGCGTTCCTTGCTTCACCAACACGCCCCAATAAGAGTATCCATTCGGAAGTGTTCTCCATTGTATAATGGTGTTAAGGACCAACCTCGCACTTTAGCCTTCATCCGGTCTTACACTCCATAAGTTGATCAATGCAGCCGCTAAGTAGAATTGCCACAAACATAGTTCACTCAGCGAAATCAACCTACTTCTGTACTAAGATGAGCTCTTCTATATTACTAACAAGCCAATCTAAAGGAAGAAATGCTCACCTTCCAACAACATTCCCTCCAGTCTATTTTCCGGAAATATTTGCAATCTTCTTCTGTGACAAAGTGCAAATTATTAGGGATCAATTTGACAATACAATTTCAAGCGACTCTTGTCATCACACAGTTATGACACAGAATTTCAAAGGCATTCATCCATCAACAGCATTTAAGCCTATCTCTTCGGATTCTCTTTAAGTAAAATCCTAATGAAGAGCGCCCCAAAGTCATGTGAACTTGATCCGAAATCACTGCTGCTCGAGCGCTAAGATTCAATGTTGCTTTTGCTAACCGACCGATGTTATTAATATATCTCTCTCATCCCGGGTATCCCCATTATTTTGCAAAACTACCATTGTAAAGCCACTGTTAAAGAAAACGTCGCTTGACCCTAACGATTTAACAAAAGCCACCGCCCTAGTTCTAACCTCACAGTCATGTAAAATATCTTAGAAAAAAATTGTTCTGTCTCAGCTTGTGTCTAATCTGAATTTAAATACTCTTTTTAATAATTTACAGTCGGCACAGTATAGAAACTGCTCTTCGGAAAGGAGGTAAGGACATTTTCTCTGCTTAGGATAGTGGAAAGATTACAATCCTCACTTTACTTGAAACAATAGATCATGGGGTGCTACTTCACCCTCTCCAGCATGTATTTAGCATTGGCGATATAGCCTTACTATGATTCAAATCAAACTTAGTCTAAAGGACATAAATTGTGCCCGTAAATGGTAAACGTTCCAGCTCAGTTGATCTATGTTTTGGTATTCTACAGAGTTATGTTCTTGGACATGTTCTCCCCATTCTATACACTCAACCGCTCTCAAGCGTCATAGCTCGACATCCGGTGTCTCACCAATTGCACGCTTATGGCACTCAAATATTTAAATCTAGTCACCCTACTGAAGTTGAGGCTATAATCCAAAGTGTAGAGAGGTGCATCTGCGATGTGAAATCATGGATGATATGTAACAAGCTGCAGATGAATGATGATAAAATTGAAGCCATTCTCATCACCACACAAAGACTTTCTCATTTATATCCTTTACCTCCAACAATAACTTCAGCAACACCAACATTAATTTTACAGAATATAAAACGAAATCTAGGTGTCACTCTCGTCAGTACATAACTAATTATACCAACAAGACATAATCATGTGCAAGGCTGCATATCTGGAGCTGAGACACATCATCATTCGAAATTTTATTTCTGTTAAGGCCAGTAAAGCACTTTATGTGTTACTTAGTACTTTCCAGACCTGAATCTTGTAATTATCTTCTTTCGGCTTAGTCTCAGTATATACTACATAAATATTCAAAAGTTAAAACTCAGCCGCTAGGATCATCCTTGGAGGGCCAAGAACCAACCACTCACCCCTGCTCTGTACCCTCCAATATCTGTCCGTTCGCTCCAGAATCAAACGCGAAATTCGTTCTCAGTGCTACATTTCGTTGACTGCCTAAAGTCCAGAATATTTATCTATCCTCACCCTCGTGTATTCATGTTCTGGAAACTTGCACTCTTCTTCTGACACTCGTGTTCTCGTTATTCCCACTATCAAAACCATGTCTTACGGACAACGTTATTTTCTGTACCAGTGCCGAGCTACATGGAACGAATTGCTGGAACGAACTTGACGTAATGACACTGCAATCTCGTTCATGAGTGCTCTAAAAACTGCAAGAATAGACTTAAAACTTAACAGTGTTTCCTTACTTTTAATTATTTTCAACATGCTTTTGTTTGTAATTTCACGGTTTTTGTTTCTCTCTCTCTCTCTCTCTCTCTCTCTCTCTCTCTCTCTCTCTCTCTGGATAATGTAAAGCGCTTCGAGCTTTTAAAGATTAAGCGCTGTACTAAGCCCCCTTTATTATTATTATTATTAGCAAGAACAATTTGTATTAAGAATGGTACAACACAGGCATTATATGCATGTATGATAAAAGAAAGTAAATAGTTATTTTAATCAAAATATTACTTATTGTAAAAGTAAAAAAGTATTCCTTAATACAAGAGAAGTTAATGGGTCACCATTAACTACTTACAAGACAAAGATCTTCAAAAAGAAAAATATAAAGGGTTAGCTGTTGATAAAAAAGTAAAAAATGTCAGGAAAATAATATCGTAAAATGAGAGTAAATAATGCTTTACAAGATAAATGTAAAAAGCTATCGTTCGTAAAAAATTATGTCCAATAAGACGAAAGCTTGAAAGGGTAAAGTTCGAAATATAGGAAAAATTTTTTTAAATAAAGTGCAGGCTTGGAGATATGCTTTCTATGGGGCTTGAAAGTTTCATTTGCAAAATATTGAAGGTTAATGGGGAAGACCGTTGGATCATTTTTTTCCGACAAGACTGTAAAACTCCATTTTTTTTTTTTTTTTTCTTTTTAGAATTGGAACTGGTGCACTAAGGCCTCGTTTCGTTTTCCCCCTCAATTATGTTTCTGTCTCTCTTGGTTGTAATTGAAATATACTCGCATGTTTAAGTACTGGTTATTTGCGATAGAAAACAAACACGGTTACTTACGTATGGAAAATGCTGTAGACGTAACGAGCTATTTACTCACTCCATATTTATAAATATTACAACATGGTACCATGTCAATAGTCAGTTCTTCGAAGTGTTTGGACACTGTGTAAAAAATGAACCCTACTGAAGAATATCACTTGTATATGATAGATATTGTCTGAAGATTGTATTCCGAGTACCGAACCCCAGACGTTTGAAAGACATTATCCTCCAAGCAATTCCGTAGTGGAGAGTAATAGGTCATTAAAAAAAACCAAAAAACAAACAAGTCTGATCAGAGTATTCTACTTTTTTCTGAAGTGCACCGATCTCTAAACAGTGAAGTTGTATAATATTACTAATCACTATGTCAGTACTTGAAAATGTGTATTCATTTGGTACATGAGTATGTTAGTAATAACATAGGTATGTAAGTATATATCGTTAAACACCCATTAATGTATCAATCTCCCTGGTCGGATCCAGAAATATCGTTCAGTGTCGTTCACGGGAAGCGTACACAAGTATGCGAATGGTCTGCTGAATGGCTCTCACAGGGGTTAAGCACTTTGGGAGTTCCAGCATTTTAAGCGTTTCCACGGAATACTTTTAACCATCGGACTGTAGAGAAAGCTCACTCTAAGAATCGATCCAGTTGTATCACGTCGATTTGGGGTTTTTTAGGGGAAGGGGCTAGCGAACAGGCTTCACCCCCACATCCTTCCAAGATCTCTCTGTTTATTTGTCTTTCAGAATATCTTCATGTACTTACATTCAAATGCGCTTTCAGTAGAACTTCATGTATCCGAACTACTTTGACGACTCAAAAAAAGTTTGATAAAAGGGAATTGGGTGGAATGACTGGGTAATACCAATTATGTTTTTATGCTCGGGAACATACATATCGCTCCGATCAACCAACAAATTTATATGATAGATATTCTGATAAACAATACTGTACAGTATATACACACCCAAAAGCGGAGCTCTGTTGAGTTTGCGAAAATTGACTCATTCAGCCCAATTATAGATATAACCGATTCAAATATTTCACAATTAATCGAAATAGCAAATATCAAGGTAGACGTTTAAGTATGCACACATTTTACAAATTACCTTGATCATCCTTTATCCTCCTTGAATAGTATGTATAACGTATTGTGTGACATGGCAAGGCTGGAAAGGTACTGAATGGCTTGTTACAATCTACCAAGAAAATGTCAATAAAGCTACTTGAACACTTGCCAAAATGACAACTTTACTGTACCGTCATGTTAATCATTACCCAGTGTTTAACTACGTGTATTGCAGACGGTGATATTAGATGAAAAACTATTAAAGCAAACCACCGTTATGGACGACTGAACACATTGGTTTTGTTTACTTTACGAATACGATACATGCACTCAACTTCCAATGGTTAGGGATTAACAGGTGATAGCTCTCTTTCTAGTATATCTCAAACTTAACACTGTACGTGACCTAATTCTTGCAAGTGAATGAAAATCGACATTCATCATTTCACGAACGGAAAAAAAATTGTTAGAGGCGGCTGAAGGAGAAAATATACGTTCCCCGGAAGATAGATTGACAGGAACAACGGATGAAAATGGAAACGATTTGCACAATTATCGCTGCCAGAATATGAGATCATCGAACAGTGGTTATTTGTTTGCACTTTTGTAATGTGCTATTATTAAACAAAGAAAGAAATACCAGAAGCGTAGCCAGCAGATATGGAATGAAAATTATTTATTTATTCATTTATTTACATCTCTTAAATATTGTTGTCGTACAAGTGTCACATTCGTAGCCGTATCGACTGATAGGGCTATAGCACTCATGCAATCTACAAGTGATTATATTTATGTATACTTTATATTAGTGAAATTCAGAGGTTGAAATTTAACATATTTTTGTTGCTGTTTCTTTTAAGCCAAGAAATAAAGGTAAACGAAGAAATGTATGTATGTATGTATGTATGTATGTATGTATGTATGTATGTATGTTTAACGGTACGTCAGCACAATACTGAATGCATGGTGCTGAATAAATGTTTAAAAAATGTTACAATGTTAAGCACATCGTTAACGGAAAAAGGACGAAATATAACGTATCCTCTCATTTAAGAACATTTAGTACCTATTTGGTGTGTGGACTGATATCGAATTACTTATTTAGATCAGATACACTGTATATTGTTTAATTAGTCAGAGAATAAGTTTTAGAGTCAAAATATATTATCATACATCCCTCGATTCACTAGTTAAAAATGCATAACACTAAACATAATGACTATATAACATCGACCAAAAAGCATATATTATTTTTTAAATAAAATGAAAATCAAATAAGTCTATAACATTGTTACGGCCCAGCCATACTTATTTTTCGTCTTTGCTCTTTAATCGTGCCGCATGAGAAAAAGGCACGGCTTGAACATAAATAAAAAACGAAAAAAGTCAGCCACTTTAAAAGGGAAAACAATAATAAAAGTTCGATCTTTTAATGAGAAAGATTTGTAAAATATTACATTTTTACTTTAGTGCTTGCCTCTTATTAAGCTGTAGAAACATGCAATTTAATTGATTCAGACAGTTTAATCTAATGGAACAATCGTTAAGAGAAATTGCTATAAAGTGAAGATGAAACAAAACCTAAGATATCTTGGCATGTGAACTTAATAGAAACAGTTGAAATAATGGTCCGTTCAGAAATGCTACTCCACGGCAAAATTGACGGAGATGAATGTGGAAAGTTAAGATTGATTGAGTCAAAACAAAACGTTATAGATAAATACAGCATTGTGGCAGGCAGAGTTCTTACCAGGGTCAGTGGAAATGTGATCCTAAGACTATTAAATTCAATTCTTTAATCAATGGAACTCTAAAAGAACACAGCAATAGGATCATTCAAATATAAGTGAAAACGAAAAAGAGCAGCAATTTTTATATGCTCATTTTTTCCCGTTAACTGTACATTATCAGAATCTTTCAATATTCTAGGATACTGAACACCTTGATATTGCACGCACGTGTACAACAAAAATGAATAAAAATAGTCTAGTGTATTAGGAACTACTTTGTAAGTAAACCATGTACACTCATGTGGTAGATTTTAGGTTTCTGATTATTAGGGTTGTTTGACGATGAACTAAAACAGCTGTTTCGTCTATTTGAAAGTAGAGATGATAAATTGAACAATGTGGACGAGTTTACGGAGTCACAAATGAAACTTCAAACAAGCAAATGAATGAATGTGATATTCGCAATGTCCAAAAACAAACGTGAGAGACGCAGTATTCAAAATGCCATTCTGATCATTTATACAGTTATTTAGGAGAAATGTTCGTAACTTTTCGTTAATGGAATGGTTCACACTATGATCAGTGCTCTCTTGGGTATATAAAAATAGCATCGAAAATGATACTGAGTACAAGACCTATCACAATAAGATTCGTACCATTTTAGAAGAAAAAGTACTAAATTCGTTGGGAAAAAATGCAACTGAATGTTTTCATAGAAAAGTAAGGACCTCGGAATCAAAAAGCGAGAACGACGAATAATTCTTATTTCTGCCGACTGAATGGATTGTCACACACCGGCTGCTGTGCAATTTTGCGCGTAAAGTTTGTTGATACAATGTTTCGGATTTAGGCTACTGATAGATGCCATACATGATACAGGTCATAACATAGCTAGGGAAGCATGCAAATGACCAGGTATACACGTCTTCTTTAGCTGGTAATAAGAATGGCAAAAAATATACTTACATATTTGCATCTTGAATTTCCTCAGAATGTACTTTCTTAGTTCTGCAAATCCGAATTATATGAACTATGTTATCGGTTTTAAAGCTTGATTACACATTTCGAAATTGTACTGTAATTATTATACTCCAAGTGCAATAGCATCTTCGTTACTGCACTCAAAATAAAATGAACATTACATTTGAAAGAGTTCATATTTTTCCCACATTATGATTTCGCATGTTAGCAGTTTTCCCATACAAATGCAGTATATACGCATTTCGTATTCCTACCTAAGGCTTATTAATAAAAGAATACACTACAGCAATCAAAGTAATTTAATTTAACCTGTATTTCAAAATAAATACACAACCGTAGATTCATCAATTCACAGTAACAATATTAATGCGCACATAGCACCCCCCAGCGACCTTTGAACTTCCTCGCGTGCTCGCAGATAGTATTAAAAATATTCTCGTTTTGATCTACTTAAAAATGACATTTAGAGTCATATTTTGAATGAATACACATTGAAAAAACGTTTCCATTTCGTCTGGAATGGATAGATTTTGGGGGTTTTTTTCTTGTTGATTCAACTCAGTTCTGCTTAGGATGGACGGGATTTATTTTGTAACTTCAATTCAGGAAGCAGAATGTAGAAATGTAATCGAAATTACAGTACAGTTTTGGTGTGTATCAGGTTTTCTATGACGTGGGTCATGTCATTTGGATTTGCCGACTAACCAAGATAGTACATTTTGAGGAAATTCAAGATGCATAAATGAAAGTATATGTATTACTGTTTTTATTACCAACTAAGGAAGACAAGTTTATGCCCTCTCACGTGCATGTTCGCTGTTGGAGGGACCCCAGCTATGGCCTGTATCATACAGTGTATGTCTTCTATCGTTAGCCTAACATGGTATCAAAATAATTAAACAGTCCATTTTGCCAGCGGAAATAATACTCTATAGTCGTCTTGGCCTATTAGCTCTGAGTCTCTTAATTTCATACTAAAACCTTAAGTTGCATTATTTTTCTTGAATTTAGTGTTTTGAATGACTTGTAAAATGGTACTTTTCTGATATATGCGGTAGCCCTTGGCATCGTTATGCTTATCTGCTATTGTTATAGACCATAGAGAACACTGGTCATAGTCTAAACCATTCTATTTGCGAAAAGTTACAAATATTTTTCTTAAATGACTGTTTAAATGATCAGAACGGTATTCTCAATTACTGCGTCTCTGACGTTTTTTGTTGACATTGTTCACTCGTTTGCATGTTTGAAAGTTTAATTTGTGACTAAGTGAACTCGTTCACATAGTTAACTTTATCATCTCTACTTTCAAATGGACGAAAGAGCTTGTTTTCTAGTTCATCCAAAAACAAACGTAATAATCCAAAAGCTAAATCATGTACTAAATTGTTTGTTTGCAAAGTAGTTCCTAATACATTATACTAATTTTAGACACACGTGTCGTGTGGTACGAAAAAATATTTATAGGATACTGCATTTTTATTGGAAAATATGAACGATTTTTTTTTCTGATGGATACTGCACGACCTTGTGCAGTATCCATCCGACAAAACGAGTTCATATTTTCCCATACAAATGCAGTAACCTTTTTATTATAGGCTCATTTTCTTATTCTACCTAAGGGTTAATTTAAAAAAATACACTACAAGGAGCAAAGTAATTGAATTTATGCTCTATTCCAAAAACACTTTTAGATTTTGAAAGATGCTCGTTTCAAGATAAGCTAACGTTTGAGGAATGTAGTTTAGCACTGAAAATATGAAAAATGAAACTATCCCTGGTTCCTTTGGATTTACTTTTGAAGTGTACAAATTCTTTTAGAAATGTCTAGGCGGGCTTTCTCTTTAGGTCTCTAAATGCTGGATAGGTTATGCAACATTGTTCAGAATTTCAATCTCAAGGAAACATTACTTACATTCCAAAGGTAGATAAAGATAAAGAATTAATTAAAAACCTGAGACCAATTTCACTACTTAATGTAGATTACAAGAAAGCTTCGGCATCATTTGCTTCTAGGGTCAAGAAAGTCCTCCTTTCTATTATTAATGACAGTCAAAAGGGTTTTATGAACAGAAGATTTAATGGTGAAAATATATACATTTTGTGTGACCTGATGCAATATCATGAGGAAAAAAATGAATCTGGTCTTCTCATACTGATCGACTTTGAAAAAGCTTTCGGCTCTGTCGAATGGGACTTTCTGGAGAATGCCCTGATTTTTTTTTTTAAATTTGGGGAATGTATTTGTCAGTAGTTTAGAGTATTCTGCAATGAGTCCAAACGTTGTGTCATTAATAATAGACATTTATCATCGTGTTTCAATTTGGAGAGAGGTTGTCGCCTTTGGCACCCTACTAAGTTATAATAGGAATTGAATTTCTTGCAATATAACTTAAAAAGAACACAAATATTACAGGCATTTTCTATTATGAAATGGAATTCAAATTCGGGCAATACGCAGATGACGCTTTTTATTATTAGATGGTTTTCCTTTCTCCTTGAAGACAACCATGCAGATCTTAAACGACTTTGCCTCTGCATCAGGTCTGCACTGCAATGTTTTTAAATCAAGAGCTATTTGGAATGGAAATGAACTTTTCTAATGATAAAATATGTCCTGAAATTGATATTAACTGGTCAGTTCCCATTTTAGAGTACTAGGAATAGATTTATCTTTGAATTATAAAGGATATAGTTTAACTTAATTATTTGACGTTTGAAGTTTAAGGAAGTAAAGAAATTGCTTGGCTGGTGGAGCAGAAGAAACATTTCTCTTATTAGAGAAATTACTTTGATAAAATCCTTGATTTTGCCAAAATGTATTCATCTTTTTGTTGAAAATTAACTGAATACATTATTTTTCAGGTTTATTTGGGATGGCAAAAGCGACAGGGTAAAAAGAGATACTATTGTAGCTCCCTTTAAGGAAGGGGGATTAAATATAATTCACTTGCACTCATCAATGTGTTATATAAAACTTTTCTGGAATAGGCGCCTTATACCGAACGGGGATGGTTTATGGCAAAAACTGATTTCCGAAGAAATACTTTGAAAATTGGAGGTATACTATTATTAAAGTTAGGAAAAACTAAATTGAAAGAAATCCCTCAAACAAATAAAATTGTTTTTGGCGTGGTGTTATTTATGCTTTATCTCAATGGAAAAATGAACCATCGACTGTTCAGGAATACTTGTCTCAAAATATTCTTAATTTTAATAACTACAGACAATTTTAAAACATACACAAGGTGGAGAACAAACGGTATTGTACTTATTAAACACCTTTGTGACGCACAAGGGTGTCTATTAAGTTTTGACGAAATAAAACAAACAACACAAACTAATAATTTTATACAGCACTTTGCTCTTATCTCAAAGATATCAGTAAAGTGGAAAAAGATAATTAAATTTTTTTTGAAAGTGGAAATCTTTTCCAAGTAATGCTCGACAAAACTCCGCTCCTTAAGGTAAGAGTAAAGAACAAATTTATTTATAATGATCTATAAAAACCAAAATACAAAAATCAAATATTAAATATGAGACTTGATCCAGGCAGCTAGGGTTTGCAATTGGTGTAAATGAATGGTCCAACTCTTTTCTTTTGGCTAACCGTTGTACAAAAGACACAAAACTGATTAGCTTTAATTTAGATTTTTACACAGGACTTTTGCCACAAACCAGTTTTTGTAAAAGATTAATTTAAGTAATAATGATAAATGTACCTTCTGTAAGGAGGTAACATAACAAACTGAGAGGAGATAACATAACAAATTGAGCACTTATTGTATGACTGTTCAGTTACTGAACATTTTTGGAAATTATTTGTGGAATGGATCCAAAAATTACACGAAGATGCCTTTATAGGAAATAAAAGCTTTGATGATCTTGTCAACTTTCTAATATTGCTTGCAAAATATGCTGTATACCGATCGCATTGTGCATAAAAATCCCAAATCACACTTATTATAAAAACTGTATATTATCATACAAAAGGCTGGAAAATATGTCGAATAACATAATTTATAAGTTTAAGAGTTTAAGAAAAATGGACCCTTTTGTCAACTTTTGGTTTCATTTTAGTTTTCCTTTATTTTCGCATCAAAGAAATAAACAGGCAATGTAAAACACCTTGGTTTGTAATTGAGTGGGGGGGTGTTGCATAATATTTGCGTGTGTGTGTGTGTGTGTGTGTGTGTGTGTGTGTGTGTGTGTTGGTCTAAGTAAAGGAACATAAGCAAGGATTAGGATGGAAAATGATCTTAACGTCACGCCCCATACTCCTGGTCAGGTGATGATGTAGGGAACATGTAAAATCCTAACAACTTATTTTCAATAAAAAAAGAAATGGCTTAACCTATTCACACATGGAATTAAGTCAGGAATTACCTGAGCATATGATTTCATATGGATGCATAATTTTTTTCTTATGTCATTTTTTCTACCAATACCTATTTATTAATTCTTTAATATTGCTTGTGTATTCTTTTTTCTATTCATGTGTTATTCTACTCAAAGGTAAATAAATGAAATTTCAGACAATGTTTACAGACAACGACGTGTGTAAATATGCCATTCAAATAGCCCAGGGATAATTGGTCAGATTACAGAATTTCCTAAATGTTGAACTGTGATTACAATTATTGCAAGGGAGAACTATTGTGTATCACATATCTGTGTTGCAAACAACGGTGAATATGAATGCATAAATGGTCTGTGAATGATTGACTTAATTAATTTATTTTATTTTTCAAGTAAATACTTATATGTATTGAGTAAAAATTGATCCATGCTGTTCCCGATTTGTATGCATTACTGATGTGCCTATCATAACGAGTCCTGTTGTCAAAAGAGTACATAGTGTCACGTGTAGGCTCGGATTAGAAAGAAAAGTTTCCACTTTTGATGACATTGTGAATGAAAGCCTGTTGTTTTCACTAAAGATTTCAAATAAAATGTAAAATAGTACTTGGGATTTAAAGACTAGGGGAGTTTAAATTTAAAAAAAAACAAAACAATTTTCTGAAATATTTAACCAAAATTCATATATCCCAAGGACGAGCGACCCAGTTTTCTCCTGTCACGTGTAAGCTCGTACAATAATAACAAGAGAAAAGAGTGAAGACAACAAGCCTTGTATATTTTAACAAAATAATTTATTTCCCTAGAAAACAATGTATAAATTGGAAAATAGGACTTACGGTTTGTGAATATAATCCAAAATTTAATCCTAAGAATGAAAAATACAAGTCCTATTACTAAATAGTTCTATTAGAATCCAAGTTCGAATCTCGACGACGTTTCAATATGGAGGGCAATGACGTCAGATGTGGTCAATGTACAAATAGCAACAAATCCTCAAATGAATCACATTTTATGTTTCCGAATAATTCCAGAATAAATTTCCACTGAATTTCTTTCTCCCAGAATTTATAAAACAGTACACTCGTTTGGTTTTCTAGAGAATAAATTATTAAATTCCAAAAACAAATAAACTTCAAAAACAATCTGGTTTCAACAACAAAAAAAAACCTATCCGGACTTCTAGGTTTCAGAGATACAACTCACTGACGAGCGCTCAGAAAGAGTATTATATATTCACCCTAATTATCATTCCGTTCTCGCGAGACAGACTACGTGGTCTCCTAACACTTGAAACAACGCAATAGGAAAAATGCAATTCGTCACGTAGGAAGAACCCCTATCTACTATCACTCTGAAACAAATTTAAAAATAAAACATTGTTTATCCAGACTAGACGAAATGACCTTGGCAATAGCCAATCGTTTTCGCGAAGCGCTTACACTACCGCGGACCAAGGTGAACTAAAAAGATTGTTCACGTAACACGTTTTACGTCTTAGATGAATAGAATTACTGAAAAAGAATTTCGAATCCCATGAAAATAATCATTACAATAAAATGTAATGAAACAAAATTAAAATAAAAAAGAATTTTAAAAATAACACACAAGCAATTTAATTACATATACGTAACAATAGGAAGTTGGGGACGAAAAAAAACCCATACAAACAACATGGGATACTTTTACGTATACAATCACCGAGGACAGTCATTTCTTTTTTAAAATGGAAGCTATGTCACGATACCCCAGACCCAAGCTAATTATGAAACTAATCGGGGCACGATCTGAGGGTGAGAAGGCAGGGTCACAATGACTGAGGGAAGTAGAGTTACGGGAGAGCAGGGGCTAAGATCAGTTTTGGTGTAGAAGATAGAAATGTTCATTGTTAGATGCATAGTAAATACAAAAAATATGAAGAATATACTTGCTGAGTTACTGACACCACAGGGAATAAGGTACGTGAAGAATAAAGCCTCCTTGACAAAGCTATTTTAAAACGAGATAACAAAAGTTGCCAAGATTTAATACGTTTACTTTTTTCTGTATCCGTAGCAACGCTGAAGAATAGCTATGAAGATTGGTTGAATTTGTCTGAGTGCTCTTTGCACCGGAGTACTAAATATTAAACAGTAAATAGAAATTTTATTGTTCTACTATCTCTTCCTTAATAATTACTGGACAGGCATTGAGCTGAGTTGAATGCAATCCATCTTAAATCATGCCATATGATCCAGAAATAAAAACTGGATGATGAAAAAGTTATGGAAAATTGATGTATCAACTATCTAAAATCAAGCTCCTATAAGGCGGAAGACGCTATGTGCATCTTGGCTGTTCAGGAATCACGGTATTACCGCTCCGGTGGCCCCGTGGTTAGAGCGTCCGCCTCGGATGCGGGAGGTCGCGGGTTCAAACCCCGGCCGAGTCATACCAAAGACTTTAAAAATGGTACGAACAGCTGCCTCGCTTGGCGCTCAGCATTAAGAGGTTAGTGTTAGGACTGGTCGGCCTGGTGTCACAATAATGTGACTGGGAGGGACATAATGCCACGTGTCTGCGGCATGATGCCCCAGTGCTAGATATCACTATAAACTGTCACGCTGCAGACATCGTAGCGATATGGCTGAAAAATTGTTAAAGCTACGTTGAAAATCTAAATCACACACACACACACACACACACACACACACACACACACACACTACTAATGATATGGAAGAATTGGAACCAGATTAGAAACATGTAAACATACAATGGCGGTATATATATATATATATATATATATATATATATATATATATATATATATATATATAGTATATATATATATATATATATGTGTGTGTGTGTGTGTGTGTGTGTGTGTGTGTGTGTGTGTGTGTGTGGGTTTAACGGCACATCAGCACCATTAAGCTGAGTACGTTTAGATGTTCCCAAAAAGTACACAAAACAAAAATAGAAGAAAAACAAGGCTAAAATCATTAAAATATAAAGTCAGTATTTATGAAATGAACAGCGCTGTTTTGAAACGTCCGATCTCAGCTGGAACAGCATCACGGGATGCATCCTAGGGCAAAAATAGTCGCCTCGATTAGATACCTCTTACGACATCATGGAAGCTAGTCGAATCTTTTCTAGATTCCTAGCCTCGCAGGGGTATAAACAGATCCAAAAGTTGATGCTCTGTCTTAAAGTGCGTTTAGTGTATGTTCACACAGACCTGCCAACTCTTACGATTTTGCCGTAAGTCTTACGAAAATTACCCTTAAATTACGGACTTACGGCATAAAAGCAAAAACTACGGAAAACGATCATTGCCGAAACATCCGGAAAATTTGTTCGTCCGTGTTTGATTTGGATCCGGATTTCACATTACAATTAGTGACATTAGTCAGGGAACCAGACTAAATTTACAGCAGCACCTCAGACGCTTTAAACTGCATCTATTTGTTCATGCGAAGCGTCCGCATGATCGAACTGTTGATTTTATAATTTTTTTTTTTTTTTTTTTTAGAATTGGAGTCCAGCAAGAGATGCATGTTTAAGACGAAAGGGAAAATAAGCGTCTTGAAAAGCTTAATAATCAACACCGAAGAATAAAAAGGAATATTCAGATTCTTGTGAATAAAAGTTGGAAGGAACACAATTACGTTTATTGGACATCGCGTGCCAATTTGACTATGACTCGTGGCGGGAGATATGATTGCCGTCGTCATGTGAAATGGAAAAAGATAAGAATTACGTCAAGTTGAGAGATAGCAACAAGTCATTGAGCTGCATAGGGTTTGGAACTTGTGTTTGTGCAACTGTACTAGTGGTAAATAAAATCTACGCGTACTTTACAAACTTTTCATTTGAACATAATGTTTATTTTCGCTGCATGTTTCGAATACCGAACTTTAAATTACGTTTTTGAGCTTTACAATAGCAGTTTATGATATTTATTTTACACCTTACTGAAAACTGGTCAAACTTACGGAAAAAAAATCAACTGCCTTACTGAGACGAACTCGTCAGGGTTGGCAAGTCTTTCAAGTTCACATAATGACAGTTTCTTACTGCTGTCTTTGTTTATTATCACTTCACATTGGCATTTTCGTCCTTCAATGGGATTCCTCAGGCTGAATATGGGGAATAGTAATGCTAATTTCCACAATAACTATGCTTTCCTGAATTTAATGAAAATATCCTTGAAGACATTCTTAAGTAACGTTTCTTGAAAACTTGTGTTCTGAAGTCATGATAGATAGGGAGAAAGAATTATGCATATCGCACTCGTTTGATTCAAACATTCTTTACAAAATTTATATACAAAATTGGAATGACTATAATGCTGCATATCTTATACACACTGTTAAACAAATTATACGATCTGTTACAAATGTGTGGACTATTTTTTGACAATAAGAACATCTTTTGTTCTATTGTGTAAGTTTTTCCGGTCCCATTTAGTGGAGGTATGCCTATGAATTTTTTCCTTCCGACATAGTTCTACGGCCGCAGATCCAGCTGCTTCCACGTCGTCTGAAAAAGGTAGAAGTATAATTAGCAACTCAAAATGACCTTGCTCGATACCACAAGCCTTAAACCGCGCTAGATACCACGAGTTTTATACCACGATTCTAAGAGTCGCGCTTAAACGACGCTCGATAAGAAGAGTAATGTTTAAACACGCTCGATACCACTAGTCACGGTAAAACCACGTTCTATACCACAAGTCACGTTTAAGCCATCTCGATAATATGAGTCGCGCTTAACCACGATCAATGCCACGAGTCGCGCTTAAAACAAGCTTGATACCATGAGTCGCACTTAAACCACGCTCGATACCACGAGTTTCGTTTAAACCAAGTTCGATACCACAAGTCACGTTTAAACCACGTTCGTACCACGAGTTGCGCTTAAACCACGCTCGATACGACGAGTCGCACTTAAACCACGAACAAACAAAGAATATCATTAACATTCCATCTAAACACTCAATTTTGAACTGAAGCACAGTAACTCGCAATTAGTAGATTTATAAAGTTTTAAAACCCACATATTTCCTTAAAATGTTGTTTCTCATTTCAACATCTTTTATGCATCCATTTGTGTAACGACTGAATTTAAGAATAACAAAGATTGTCTGTTTATATAAGGTGCTGTGTGAATAATGTAACCAGAACTATTGTCATAACACCATACGCTTAATTTTGTATCTGTAGCCACTAAGAAAATTCTACTAGCCATAACATTGCATGTGAATTCTAGAAGTTAGATATTAATAATCGGCAGCTATTGTAATACACCTAAAAGGCTATAAATATTTATAGTAAAAACAACAGAACAAAACCATCTTACATAAAGTAATATGGACAGTTTATGTGATGGCAACTGGCCAGAGGTGAGGTACAAGGAGGAGAAAACCGTTGACCTTGGACTGGCAACCACTTACCTCACTTGTATTAACTCGAGGATTGTATTACACGTAAGAATCCACCTATGAAATACTTCGACTGAATGATACAGAATAAAAAGGGGGAAATGCCAGAAACTGGAGGAAAACTTAGTTCAATACAATATTAAGGAAAGTAAAATAGCACCTTCCCAAATTATCGTGATTACTTTCAGGAAATATTTGCACAAATAAAGCAGAAGAAAGTTTCATAATAAGATTAATCCCGAAAAGAGAAATATACGAACGTTTCGGCCAAGACAGATTAGCTCAGCCAACGAGTTGCATGTATGAAGGCTTCAATGATGCACAAAGTCGGAATGTACAGGTAGCACTAAACAGCTGCGGCTACGGCTGGGGTCGAGAATGAAGCCACCCGCTAAAAATTACTCCATAATAATCAACATGTACACATTTTCAAAACTCGTCAGGGAATTAAAAACCGGATCAGCAAAACTGATAAGGAAAGCAAAACAGATTCTACTATAATTATCCCCTTTAGAGTCCCACCTACCCCACCAGCGGAACGCGTGAAATCCCTAAAACGTTTCAAGCCCATAAAGAACCTATACTAAAAAAAATGGGAGATATTTCACATACACGAATGCGATAGTTTTGCGTCACATATTTCGTTCATCAAAAAGCGAACCGATTTCCCACAAAATCGATCACAATGAAAATTTTCATGAACGTATAAAAGTGAACTCTAGAAAAAAAATGGACACATTGTAGGCCAAAAGTGAATAACGATCTTCCAAAATGTGTTTCTGCACAAGAATCTTCCCCATGTACATCCAGTACGAAATCAACATTCTTGACACAACTTTAAATAACGAGTGTAAAACATGGACATAAAGAATTACTGCCTCTTCAATAAAATAAATACCCCCTGGTCAATCATGCAATAATGTGAGAAACGGCAAAAGGTTTAGGTAAAACATTGGAAATATAATAAATATAATACTAAAAATTGCCTAATTAGCGACTTTAAATTTATTGTTACATACTTTTAAGACACAGAGTCATAACAGCATACATTTTCGTATGATAAAAGTAGCTAATTTTACAAAATACACAAGCGCTATATATAGGATATAAATTTGCAATAAGTCACGGTCCTAACTTATTGTAAAATTTCGAACTTCTTTATATCCACGAAGTGATACAGCCGTTAACCGCCTTGGCATTCAATAAAAATTCTCGCAAGTCGACACATTTTGTCTTCAAAATATATATTAAAAAAGAAAATATTCCTTTTTTTTACAGTAATTATAAGAAAACGTTTCACTGCTAAATGGTATCATTTTGTTTTGTTACGAGTGGAGCGAAGTTATTCGCGACAATTTTTTCCACTTCACGAGTGAAATATTTCCTTGTATGTACGCAAACAACGTAAATATCTTCAATTTATCACCGACTAAAAATATAAGCAATGATATTTACCCTTGCTTCTTTTCTTCCTCCTCCAACATGCGAGAGACAGCAGCAAGATACCAATAATCAACAGACCAACACAGACACAAACAATTATTACTGTCACGTGATTTCTGGTTCTATCATTTGACTGTAAACTGTCAGGTAAATGTTCCAATGTGAAATTTACAACATAGCCAACAGTGATTATGTTAGAAACGGGTCCCGAGTTGCCACTGTCATCTATTGCTTTCAGTGCCAAGTAGTATGTAACTTCATCTAATCCATCAGGAACTATGCCACTAAGTAAATATTGCTCTTTCTCACCGTTTGGTCTGGCTTGCAAGATGGACGTGTTTACAAACGCCCGACCGGTTTCGAAACTATTGCGCATGGCGTCAATAGTTTCTGATATTCTTATATCGTATCCAGCAGCTGAAAAGAAAGTTAAGCTTATTAACTGAAAAAGAAAATAATACTATTTTCATCTTCAGGTGGTCAGAAATAATAAATAGTTCCTTGTCGTTCATACAAACATATGAAATGTATGTTTAAATTGAAAAAAAAAAATGAGAAGGTATTAAACATTTGGAAAGCTTTTGTACTAGAACAATTGTTGACTAGACGAATATGTCTTGTTTAATAGTCTTTTTACTCTTCTTTTTTGAAAGACTTCAAAAACTTTCATTTCCTAAGACTGCAGTATGATATATTATCATGTAATGTGATCAGGATACTCCAATCAGGATTCGGATAAAGGCCCGGCCCTAGGATGTGCCGGGCCCAAGGCAGCATGCGGGGCCCAAGGCAGCAAGCGATGAGCGCGGGGTCCCAAGCAAAACAATTGCATTGCGGAGAAGCGCGGGGCCCAAGGCGGTTGCCTCGTTCGCCTTGCCCTATGGCCGGGCCTGCTAGGATAAACTTTGGTTTTGGAACTCTATCTGATGCGTACGTACGCCTATCTTGGTATATCACCAACCTGTCCCTACATCTAGGTCATCACCCACTGCAGTCCAAGACAGCACATACAAAGTTTTCCCATTTCCTGATATTTTCTCAGTCTTGGACACCAAAGCCAAATCAAACACCTTGCCAGGTGGAGTTATGTCGCCAGCCTCGTAATAGTTCTCCACAAGAAGTTCTCCTGGCATGGTGACTCGCTGAAACATGCCGGTAGGTTCTTGAATCATACTTGTACCTGTGAAGAAACAGAGGAAAAGAAAACACGAGTAAACATAATAGGAAATATATTTTGATAAAAATAATCTGAAGCCATTTCTAAGGAGCAGAACAATCTGATTAGATTCGATGAAAGTTCATGTTCTGCTGACCCTGGAAGCCCGTGTCCAATTATTTTAGTTGCCTCACAGATAAAGCAATGCATTTTGTGTTTGGGAAATTTATCATTAGAGAAGATACATTCTGAATGACGGATTTCTCTTTAACAGTGTGGAAGATGCACTTTGATTGGTGAAACAAAATGTTATCAAAACATGTCCTCGTATCGGTGCCTGTCAGATGCATGTACTGATGAGTAGATCTCCGTTTTAAATCAGGTTGTGCGCAGAAGCAAATAATCGGCTAAAATTTATGGAAGCAGCGTTGTTACTTTGTCTTCTGAACATAAAGTTAATCATTGTTATGTCTTTCAACAACTGGTCGTAATGTAGTGCTTTTTTCATTCGGTAGTAATTTCAAGTGAAAATTTGACAAAATAAAATAAAATGTCACATAATATTGACCTCGATATTTAACATATAACGGAATATGAAATTTTCATTTCCATCATTAATTTGTCTTAATTCGTTTGTGAAAACAGAAAACTTAATCATTGAAATTAATTATGGAAAGTTTACGCCGAAGGACGTCGAGGACTGACATATGACATTAATTTTGTAACCTTCCTTCTTTAATTGTACAAATATTGATACTGATAAGAATTTTAAAAAGGTGAAAGCTGTAAAACCAAACAGAGGTAATTTGTGAAGCTGGTTGCTGATTATGCATGTATAGGTTGTAGCAACTAGTCTACTTAAGGTAATAAATAAAGATGGCTAATTCGATGTTTGAAGCAGTTTTTATCTTAATTTTCGTAACTGCTCTCATTCCTTGGACAAGTGTATACATGTATGCCTTGTCTGACAATTTATAAAATGGCATACATAATTAATCTAATGCAAAAGACTTTTCTAAAAAAATAACAAAAAAAACAAAAAAAAAAAAACAGACAAGTGCTGTGAAATCTTTGTTTTAAACATTTATTTTATTTTGAAAATACATTTTAAGTAGCATTTATTTCTCACTTTAGAATATAGTCAACAACATACTTTCTTAATTATATAGCTACATTTATGTACTAATAAACCGTGTAAAGTATTTTAAAAGAAAAGTAATTTTCCTGTTGTAATTATTTTAGTATGTGGACTCAGTTCATTTATTTTAAAAGTAATAGACATGAAAATTTAAATCCTTACAATTGAAAGTCTACGCCATATATAACAAAATTCATTAAATGGTCCCTTAACTTCAACACAGATCTATAATATCACACATTTGGAACGAAATATCTCTTACGGTATTTAACTATAAATGTTCAAAACATATTAATAATTGTTAAAAGAAATTTAAATTTAAATAAACATAATGTCTCTTAAAAAAGTAATTGCTAAATCTCTCAATCAAGACAGCCTTCTTTTAAGGCCTAAGTAAATATGTATGATTTTATGTCTTTCTCTGACAGGTAGATAGAAATTGGGAGAAAGATATGTTTAATTAATTTCTTTCATTACAATTAACCAGCTTTTATACATTAAAGTCATAAATTGATTCGTTTTTCATATATATATATATATATATATATATATATACACACGGTTCCTCTTTAGATTTTTGACTTAATTTCGCAGATACTTGCTTTGAACATTTTTTATATCTATCTTTAGTGTCTAGAAATCATAGAAATATTTCATTAAGCTATGGTTCAACCTTTTCTGGCAATGTTATTTGAGTACATTACGATTTCTTCAGAATACTTATTTATTGTAGATTCGAAAATAAATTCAGCGTTGAAAGGGAAAGCGACTTAGCTATTAAAATGTGTCCTCCTACAGTGACCTATGACTACCATTTGTGCAATCATTTTCAAAGTAAATTTCTAGGACTGAAGCCATTTAGATAAACAGAAAAAAAATCTTGCCACTATCTGAAGCATCTTCGGACAACAATGTGCCACTAGAGTGAGATATCATTGCCCTTTCATTATTATCGGAAACTGCTATTTTCAAATTGTATCGTCCTGATGCAGATAAAAGATTCCTGGGTAGATATCCAGAGTACACGCCATCCTGTGCCTTCGTATCAGCTCCTGTATGAAATACACAAATTGTTGTCATGCAGATATGAATCGTTTCGTTGGTAATCTGTCTCTACAGAGCTTTTAAAAGACATAAAACATGCTTCCATAAGGCCTTTTTGGACATTTGCACCTTGGGTATAAACGTTCGCATTACTAACATTTCCCAGATAAAACGGACACCCTACTATTGACTCGAAAAGAAACATACATATGACTATAACAGTTTATCGTAACAAACACTTCGAAAAAATTCATATGGAAACCATGTTCATGTGTTGTCTGTGTTAATTGTCTGAATGGAAAATATGTTGTTTTAATGTAACTTGGTTATTTTTTAATTATAAATCCCAATGTATCAATTTTCACTTTCATGTATACCAAAGAATGGCCGTGTAACTTAAATGAAATATTTCAAAAATACATATTATAACAATAAACTAAGTGGAATGAAGGCTAGTGCACATCTAACTTGCTCATTTGTGAACATGGTATACTTGTATATACAACCAGTCTACTATTCCCGATCATTTTTAGCTCCGTTTCTTTGTTAATCGTGGACGTTGCTGATGGTTGTTTTCAACTCCACTTTAGCAGTATTTGTGGTTGTATCATGTACAGGAAAGGAGAAGTATGGGTCTTTTCCTAATACATACTGAAGCAGCTGAACAAAACTAGCCTGGGCGTATTGAACCCGTGACCTTGTGTTAGAACTCTTACGCTCTATCGTCTGCGCTACCACGGCTTACCATTTTGGTGGAGACTTATCTCTTGAAGGTTATTAGCCTAATTTTTTCTTCATTTGTTATTGTTTTGTATAATGTGCTCTTTTCCGAGACTTGATTCTTATAAAATGCATCGTAATATTCGCAAAAGATAGCATGTCATTGCCAAGATAGCATGTTATTGCCCGTCAAGAAGAAAAATAAAGAGGAGGCAGAGGACTGAAATTGGAAAAGAAAACAGAACAAAAAAAAAAAACGTTCTCTGTTAATGCTTGCCTATTCCTTCGTCTTTCAGATCGAATTCTATCGAGTCTCCAGTAGGGCTCTCCATCAGAACCTTCGTTTTGGCATTTATAACTGCAGTCCCTTTCCTAGTAGCCAGTGCATAAACTATCACATTGTCTTTGCCCTTATAATCCAGCTTTCCTTTTGACAACCAGGAATCGACCTGAATAACTCTCTCCTTTGCTGATCTGGGCTTGGAATTCACGATGGTTGAGAGTGTAGCGTTAGCTTCAGAAGCAGTCACATCAAAGAAATATCTACCTTTCTTTCGAAAGAATAAAAAAACATATTTCGGTTAATCATTTGCGTTTCATAAGCTGGATTTCCAGCTAGATATTTGTTATCACTATTTTGATTTGATAATATATTGATCTATTATCAAAATATACTAAATACAAACAGCTATATATGATAAATAAGGCATAAAAATATTTGTATACGATCTCATATCCTTACGACAAGTTGCTCGTAGGAAGAGTTTCTCGCAGAGTATCGTAAGTTTAACATTTTTAAAGAAGTCTTAGCAATGTGTTGATTGACTTCATTTTAAAAAGGCTTTAACTATGTATTAATTGAGTCCTTTTTAGAAAGAAGGTTTTGACTTTGGATTAATTGAGTTCATTTTTAAAATGGGATTTTGACTGGATTATCTGAGTTCATTTTAAATCTGTCTAAACTATGGATTAACTGAGTTCATTTTTAAAATGGGGTTTTGATTGGATTATCTGAGTTCATTTTAAATCTGTCTAAACTATGGATTAATTGAGTTCATTTTTAAAGATGTCTAAACTAGGGAGTAATGTAGTTCTTTTCTGTAGGAGATTTTGACCAGGGATTCACTGAGTTCACTTTCAAACAATTTTTAGTTGTGAATTAATTAGTGTACTTTTAAAGTGGCTTAGACTATGCTCTAATTCTGTTTTTTTTTTTTTTTAAAAAAGAAATATTAATTAAGAGTTAATTAAATTCATTTTACAGCACACCATTACAGCTTAAGAAAATTTGTGCTTTCAAATTATGATGGATGTCCGTTTAAAGCCTTAGTTGCATGTAGAAACACAGACTGTATGTGCATATCCTCTGTAATATGAGTCTTCTTTCACTGAAAGTGAAGAGATTAAACTGTAGCTGCGAATTCAAATTATGTATGTATGTATGTGTGTGTGTGCGTGCGTGCTTGTGTGCGTATGTATGTATGTACAGGGGTTAACGACAGATCGTCACAATTTTGTCCACACAGTGCAGGGTAAGCTTCAGGCATCCATAAATGCATATAAAACAAAGATAAAGGAAAAAAAACGGCTAAAAATTCTTAAAATATAGAGTGAAATCTTTTATATCTTGCGCACTCTTTTTTAAGTCGGAAGCAGTAATGTTGATGTTTGTATTTTATTATTATTTTTCTTTGACAATATTTTCAGAGATATATGCACACATATATTTACACAAACCAAGTAAAGAAAGAAAACAATGGAAATACATACATACATACATACATACATACATACATACATACATATCACAGACATCGTACAAAAACGTACCGGAAGAGTTCCCTGCATTTCTATGAAAAGTGCATCCCCATCTGGAGATGATTTATGTGCAATATATCCTCCAGGACCTCTGATTTCTGCATTGATAGTGCTTTTGTTGTCCGATAAAACAGTGAAAACAGTTTTCAACCCAAGCGCTGAATCTATTACAAAGGAACCACTCATACTGCGACCTTGTTCTAATCTCTTCCCATCAGAATATATCTGAAAATGATGACGTCATTAAATGTGTAGTTAAATGCGTGGTAATTAGACTTCAATTTCAAACTTAGCGTTACACTGTATATTACTGCAATGATTATTGCACGACTCCCCCACCCATCCTCTCAAATGACATATCGGTAAGTCTTTCACCGGAGGGGTCTTAATCTTACTGTATAAAATAAAATGACAATAATAACGAAACATGTTGCCGTATGGGTCTAACATAATAACATAATGCACTGAAGATATAAACCCATTTCTGAATTAAATAAGATTACTTACTCAAGAAGATGACACTCTACGAACCTGATTATAAAGCGAAAATACCGTCACTCTGCATTTTGTTATACCCCTGCAGCTATGAAGAAGAAGACGAAAAGGAGAAGGATAAGGAGAGGCAATGGGGTTGGAGGAGAAGGAGGATGAAATATATGAACGTGCTAACTATAACGGGAGAGTCTGCGGACGACATAATCCCCCCGGTTGTGATGGTTTGTGATAGGACGTCTGCAAAAGATATGTAACCCGTCTCAAGCCACGTGAAGTGTTTCCCGTTTGATGTTGTGGACAGATTTGACAGCAAAATATCAGCCTCCTGAGACACTGCTATGGTATGAACAACGATCCAATTATCTATAATCTGCTGCAAAAAATTGCTGGCAAGTGGTGGAGTGTTTTCTTCACCGTCACTTATTAGGATTATTTCACTTCCATCAGTTTCATTCTGCATGGACGTTAGTAACTGAAAATTAAAAATAATGTATACATTATCTTGTTATTTACTCATGGTGAGGCCGATTAATTGATATTATATATATATATATATATATAGAGAGAGAGAGAGAGAGAGAGAGAGAGAGAGAGAGAGAGAGAGAGAGAGAGAGAGAGCAACTGTACAATTTTCCACGATTCACTTAGCCATTTAACAAGGAAAACGATAATTAAACTGCAAAGACAGGACATCCCGATAACAAGTGCTGTAATTAACTTCGCAAATGTACATCAAAGGTAATATCGGAGAATGTTCATCAGCAACAGTATAATGCATGCGACATTTTTTGATCACGCTTTCCAAGTTATTAATAGCTTTCCTTCCAGTTCTGAGCTGCTTCGACAGAACTTCTACCATCCTATTTATAATAAAGCCACAACCCCTTCTACAACCCTAGCACTATCATTCTACATTGAGTAAAAGAAGACAAAAGTCAGGATGGAAAGAAGACCAAAGACACGCACTTAAGTACAGTGAATTACCTAAATGATTACAATCCAAGCTACAAGCATATGTCCTTCATACATTCTGTATAGGACCTTGGGGAGGGCGAGTGGTGTTAGAATGTTGACCATCGCAAATTTAAGTTTCTCACTTAAACCCGATACCCGTGTTACTGGCAGCAAACTGTAGTTCAGAAATATTTAATGTCATGTGAGCCAAACTTCCATTCATCCTTTTGTTTTGCTTTTGAACAAATGTCACGATTACGATTTTGTCAACATTAGCACCGACTGACCTCGCTTTACGTTGCATTGGCAGCCCTAGATTTTATGCGCTGGGTGAAAAGGTTGCTGTTTGATGAGAACTTGACATTGGTTACAGTGTCAGACGAAGTCTAAATTTGGTCTTCATAAATCCCAATAAGAATTTAGAATATTTGTAATTATGTTTCTCTTTTCCTATTCTACCAATTCTATGTTATAAAATTGTGTAACAAAAGATATTCAATGTCAATCGATACAGATTACGTTTTTTTCTTAACTCAGGTAGTTTGTTCGAAATTTTGCCAAATATAGATTTCGTACACCGACCCTACTAAAGGTAATTTAGCTTTTTTTATATAAATTTTGTTTATCGTCCAATGAATGAAAACATGATAATAGGAGCTTTTTTAATTAAAAACAGTGCTAAATTAAGTCAGACTTTTTGTACTGAAGTTAAGACATTGTGAAGTTGCAACATTTTCTGCTCACGTTTGAAAACGGCAGACGCCACATTCAGTTAATTTATCGACACATGAAACTTGGGATAGAATTTTTTCCAAACCAATAATTAATTGTGAGATTTTTTTCTGCTCAAATTTTAAAACAGCGGATACAATTCCAGTAAATTTCGTGACACATCAAATTTTGGAGAGAATGTTTGTGTGTATGTCAAACCCAAAGATTGAGTACGAAAGAAAGAAAAAGACAAAAACATAAAGGAAGAAAGTAAAAAGTGCAAAAATTTAGTCAACGCCACGCTTTCTAAATCAACTTTTTGAAAAAGAAATAATACAGCCCAACTAACTCAAAGATCAATAAATGAAGAGATAGGAGTACAGCTAGTCCCTTACTCCTCAATAACAAATACTAACTTTTAAACATGAACGCATTTTCAAGGTTGGCAACGTTATAGAGTTAGACTAGACTACCATTAATCTAGGACAGTGTTGCACACTACGCTATTACAGAACTACTTTTCTATTCTGTTATTGCTTCTACAGAAATCACGTCCAAAACAAGTCTGTAGATGTTCTAAGGGGTTGATGAAGAAAATGCACACAATAGTGTACGCATACCATCGAATCCGAGCCTTCTAATATCACATTATTGAACTCAGTGGATAAAACATTTCTTCTCATAAAGCTGATGATATCGTCCTCCAGAGGACGTAATCAACAGGAATCAAAACACTAAAAACTGTGGTGGTTTGGAAAGTAAACAGCTACCCAATGGGTTCCTAAGCGATGAATGTTGTCTGTGTTGATGACATAAGCTCGATCGTCTTTAGGTTTTCGATCATGAAGTTCCTCTCGATCACACCTCTGGATTCCAAGAAGCTGTGTACAAACTGTTGGTCAGACGGTAACGGTGGAATAAATTGTTTTCACAGGTAATGATAATTAATGAGTTCACCCTTGGCTTTTCCTAAAAATATTTGTCAAATTAGTATATGAAAGGAAGTTTTTTTATACTCTGTTACAAGAGAGTTTCGATGCACTCCGTTTGGAAAGAAGTCATTGGAGGTAGGGAATGATAACTTATGTCTTTATACGACTGCCATATATCTCATGTAGGGTATGGCTTTTTCGGTGTTCGTTTTGTACTCGTTAACATTATCCATCAAATTGGAACACAATACTATCTCGATTCAGTCTCAGACGTACATGCACAACAGTTAACAAATACTTGTCTTGCATACACAATTCCAAGTAATCAAAAATTTCTAAACTATGTCCTTGTTTGAATTTTTGGGCGATCGTTAAATGCAATATTGAAAGAATCGTCCTATCTTGTCAACACTATGTTACTGAAGATATCCACAGTGCCAGGTTTCCACAAAATTAAGGCATACGAATGTGTGTTCTTCGTTTCTTTTCAGTACGCCAAGAGATTTTGCAGGTCAGCTCGGTAGGTGTCAACGCCGCTGCTAATCAGTGTAGTGCCCAAGTACAAACTATCATCGCTAAACAACAAATGCATGAAATTATTGACGGGAGATACCCTAGCATCGGCCCCTGGACTGGTGTTGTCCACTTTGAGAACGATGACGATGTAATCTTCGGTTTGTCGATTGATTTAAAATTCGATAGGTACTGAGGTGGTCAAAAATGACACTGGATTAAATTATATCCAAAGTCTGTTAGTGTACGAAATCTAGGCTTGTCAAAGTTCCTAACAAACTGCCTGAATGAAAAACTAAACTTTTTCTCAGTTGACATTATCATTATTATTATTATTATTATTATTATTATTATTATTATCGTGTGCATTGCGTGCTCAGCCATTTAACCGCGTCATCATCAGCAACATGCGGAGCCAGCAGTCCACCGGGAAACGTTTTCAGTGGACATTTGTTCACAATGTGTGACATGGTCTGAAGAGCTCCACAGCAACAGGAAGAGTTAGTGGCCTGGCCCCATCGGACAAGGTTAACTGCACAACGCCCCTGTCCTGTTCGAAAACGGTTCAGTGTGGTCCACATATGACGTGGGAGGTTGAAGCCCGGATGGTAGACAGACGGCTCAGCTACGATGGAGTAGTTTACAACATCTGTTGAAGACCACTCAACGCTCCATGCTGAAATAGCTGTCATATCCTCTGGCAACGGACCTAACCAGATGGGGCGTCTCGAAGTCAAGCGGACTGCTGGATGTGAGGTGATGTCCATGTACAGTGGAAATCCTCTACAACAAAATCATAAGATTTATGCCTCTCTGACCCCCCCCCAACCCGCACCCAAGAAAACCAAAACAACAAAACAACTAGACCCCCTCCTCCCCTAAGTAACTGATCAATGAAAATTCGGCTGGCTTGACACCTAATATTCTTTAAATGCAATTTTCTTCCCTTTGTGCAGATATTCAAAACGGAGGGTAACCGTGTATCTAGAAAATGGAAATACTACATTAAATAGTGAAAAATATCTTTAAAAGGAAGTCAAGACACAATGACCAAAAGTCCAGTTTAGACTAACATTGACAATACGAGACAAACCCACACGAAGTAAATGCCAATAACAACCACCACAAATTATTGTATGGTAATCATTTAAAGTCACATAATATGATTGTTTAATACTTGTACAGTTATTTATTGTGCCTAATACATTTCCCATATATCTTCATATAAGTATTAAATTTTATCCACGTATTTATCGACCATCAACGAAAACCTTAAAAGTTACTTTTGATGCTATAACTTGAGAGTTATTTTCATATGAAACGCGCTATTTATCTTTTATGACTACAAGAATTTATTACAGGGGAAATTATAGAAGGATAGGGAAGAAAGGGTATACTGAATAGTAAATAACAGATACAGATGAGTGTATGACTGGGTGCTAAATATTAGATAAACAAGTATTAGTCAGTCAGAGTGTATGTTAAACATATGGATGTTTTTAAGATAGATTTCCCGTTAGAGGTCAGAGATCCCCACTATGTTAAATTCCTGTTAGAAGTCATTGAACCATCCGCAGGTTTCTCTCCCTTTATGCCCCATAGTGCCCTTCCCGCGTTAACTTCCCGTTTAGCTCCATAGAGCCGTTTTTGTGTCTAGAGTACTATGTTTGAAACTTAAGTTCCAATTAAAGGCTAAATAGACCCATAATTTAACAATGTTACTTTTCACGCCAGACAGACCCATAATGTCAATGCTTCATACATACTTAACATAGGATTTCCCATTGTCCCTATAAAAATGGTTGCTTAATGTTAATCTTACCTTGGCGCTCAGGTGACGTCCTATACTACTTACAATGGAAGAATTATATTCAATTTACGTGCTGCAACAAGCTGGCTATATTGAGGTCCAACATAAAGATTCTGCTTTAAATTTCATTACGAAGAAATTTTACAGAGAAACTAAATTCTAAATTGAGTATGTACTCAAGTTGAGACATTTTGTGAAAGCGATTACTGGTCAGGTATGCATTATTAAAATTATCCGGCAATGTGTTAAATGACCTTACAGAGATCAGATATACTGGAAAGACTACATTTAATAATATATTCAATAAATATATGAATCTATTAATTTATGTAAGTCCAGATTTCCTGTTGGGTTCTGTGTTTATTGTTTGTTTAGTGGATGTAGGTTGTTTCTTCCCCTGCTGAAGTGTAAGTTGAGTTCGAAACGTTGGAAACTGTATTGTATATATTTGCGCCGTTTATATATATATATATATATATATATATAGAGAGAGAGAGAGAGAGAGAGAGAGAGACAGAGAGACAGACAGACAGACAGACAGACAGAGATGAAGATGAATATATTGATGATGGTAGCGGTTCATATTTACTTACATCAATTGCTAATTTCAATCCAGCCCCAATACTGGTACCTCCCTCAGACTTGATGGGCAGTTTTTCTATGAGACTCTGACGGACACTGTTGTCAGTAATACGCGTCATTTGTGCCAGAATGTTCGCCCGGAAACTAAAGGACACCATTCCAAACAAACTATCTATGGGCAAGAGATTCTTGATTACGTACTTTGCTGCCTGTCTTTGCCTGAATGACCTTGTTCCCTGAACGACAATAATAATAATAATAATAATAATAATAATAATAATACGTTAACTTTATGATGGACATTTTTGCCAATACTTTGGTGTGATGTTAAGGGTGCGTTTAGAGATAGAAAGTAGGATGATGGGGATGATTGGTACATAAATGGCTTTCTTGCTAGTAAATACATCCAGTGCATAGCAACCGCTCAAGCAACACCCACACCTGCAACATGTGTGTTGGTGGGAGAGGGCCAGAATATTCATATCAACAACATTTATAATTGGGAGGAGACCCAAATGTAAGTTTTGTTTGGGGGGGGGGGGCCCAGATTTTCTTACTACTCCGATGAACACATCTCAAGGCAGAGAGACTATCAGGGAGTCCGTCTTCCGAAAAGAAATGTGTACATACATACATGCATACATACACGGACGCACACACGCACATACATACATACATACATACATACATACATACGTACATACATACATACATACATACATACATACTAAGTCACTCGAAATAAAAACATTAGAATGTAACAGAATATTTCGAGACAACGACTCCATTTTGGCCAGAATCTGTCATGTTGGTAGACTTTAGCAATCGACTGTTAATTTGCAATGACGCAACATGTAACAAATTCATAATAATCATGGGAGATATGCAGTGTTGAACTGTTTATCTGAACACGAGGAAGTGTTGCTGTTTTTGTTTCACAGAAGAGGTTGTTCGTAAATAATAAATCACTTAAAGAACTATTTTTAATAGAAATTTACGCCAAACATAGACATTTGCTTCAAATATTGATGCATGAAAGAGGTTACCCATCGTTTTTCAAATTCTTTGCTCGGTAACATGTATCATATTAGACTGTGGAGTGCAATCAGTACTTGGAGCCAAGCATGCAATGGTAGGCAGTTGTCATTAATACGCGTGATCTGCGCAAACATCGTCACATGAGGACTGAAGAAAACCATTCCAAACAAACTACAATGTATCTGTTGGTAGTTTCTGTGCTGAATATTCAGGCCTGTCATAACTTATAACAGAGAAGATATTTCTATTTTAAAACTCTTTCGCCATTCACCTTTTTATGTTTAATTTATCTCCTTGACGTATTCAAACAATCGAGTTAGTCTGAGGTTGTTGAACGCTAACGTTAAGAACGTATGTATTTGTGAATAGTTAGTTGTGCATGTATTTAGCATCGGTTCGGTAAAGCCAAAACCACAACAACAAAAAAAAAACAAACAACAAAAACAAAAAACAAAAACAAACAAAACAAACCGGCTGAAACACGGCATACCTCTAGATGACAGGGCAAATTATACTTCGCAGGGATGTCTAGTACTCCGTAAAATGACGACATGTTGCATTGCACTTTCTCAAATTCACGGGCGCAGGAATGAGCCTACTAGAGTACATATGTACGCTGACGTATACTAAGGTAAAGTATTTATGCAAGCATGGGTGGATGGGTGGTTAGTAGATTGGATTACACGATGAATTCAAGTCCATTGAAGGTTTTGTCTGGTCTTTGACTAATATACATGGATGTCCACCTACTATTATCTTATTGAATCATTTAAATTTTGTGGCATATTCTAGTGATGTAAGACGTGATAACGTACCGATGAACGAATAGAGTTCCAGTGTAAACTAGTGATGATCAAGTCATGATTACGTACGAATGAGCGAATGTAATCCCGGTGTAATATGGTAATAATTCATACATAATTACGTGCCAAATGTGCACCATCCTCAAAAACAAAAACTCACAAAAATCTACATGCAAGAATGATTACCCCAAAATTATCAGTATGAAAATTGTATTCTGAGTTCCTTCCTTGGTCAGGATAAAATTGTAATGCTATTTTAAATAGATTTGTGTTTGCTTCTATCAATGCATAGAAGATGTTTGTTTGTCTTTTTTTAATTAACGAGTTGTGAAAAAAAAATCAATATTTTTCGAATGCTGAAACCACGACGGATAATGCATGAGTTTATCACAAACGAATATTTCCGTTTTTCACTCGAAGCAGTTAAATTTTCTTTTCGTTTAATGCTCAAACGCATAGACTAGCAATATGTATACCTGACTGTAATAGCAGATTTCTTACAGTTTCCAGGCGATAATATCGTCTGTTTACCGTTGATGTTCGGCTGTATTTTGTATACAGTTGCACAGAAGATAACAGTAGTAACATAATTCCCCTTCCTAATTCAAGGTAAAAATAAATGTATGAAGAAAGGAAAATAAGAAAATAAACATACTGTGCGATTTGAACCTGGATCTCTGATAGGTAGCCATACTTATCACAAAATCAAGCCAGTGTCAAAATGGCGTATCAAATTTGTTCGTCGTGATGTTATCGTGTTATCAATGCTTAACGATCGCTGTGAGAAAATATTTTCAGTAATTCACTCCAGTAAATTTTTACATTTATTTCTCTTGAGATCTCACGACAGAGCATAAAATAAAAACGTGATAAAAGGCTTTATAAGTGCATGCTAGAGTCGCTGCACAGCATGGTACTTTATTATAGTAGACAGTCATTCAGATTTTTGTTTTTGCATTAATAATGTTGTTGCTCAGATGGCGTTGCCTTATGATAAAATTGCTATAAAAGACATTTTATTGAAATGTATAACTCTAACAATTTTCAAACATACAAGGCTAAAGAATTCCAAACATAGAAGGCTAAAAAAATTTCAAACATACAGGGCTAAACATTTCCAAATACACAGGCTTACTTTCAACGCTAAAAGTCTTCACCCTCAAAGAAAACCACCTTTGAAAACAATTAACTCCACCTGCAAGAAATGTACGAGGCTACGAGGCAGAAAAGGACGGAGTAAACACACACAAACAAACACACACACACACACACACACACACACACACAACGGAAATTGAGATATGGAACCTAAGGTTTTCCTAATGTCAGTATATTAATAAAAATGTACTTTGGCAATCTTAAAATGTATTTCAACATCATTAAAAATACAGCTGTATTTCTTTTGTGAATAGTAACATTTGACACGAGAACTCGGATATAAGCGCTGACTTGTATCTGAAGGTCAGAGTTTCGATTAGCAAACTAATCTATAATGATAATAATACCAGACAAAGAGACCATCGACTTTCCGCAGACACACGGCCTACCTTCTTCACTGTGATCAACAAAGGAACCTAAAGGTTAGAGCTAGTAATAATGACTTGTTACATATGAAATGGGAATGGATTAGCATCGAGATAAGTGGTAGTAATAGGAGTAGATTAACTATAATTGTTCATCTGCAGACATATCTATGTGCTCGTGCATCGTATGTTTATTAGACACTCAATAGCTAGATATGTGTAATGTATAATGCAAAACTCAGAACAAAGCTGCGACAAAGTTTTGGATGCCGAGTTTTCGTATGTCTCTTGTTTGTGTCTATGAACTTAGAAAATACATACAGTCATACTTCCTGACACATCAAGAACCAGGACTAGTATTTTCGGCCCCTGCTGAACGATTGTAAACTCTGGTTTTGTGGAAACTTTGCGCCCCTGGCCTACAGGAGGGTTTTCATCTGAAATTATAAAACGTTCTGTCTTTATTTATTTTTTCCTTTGCTTCGTTCACTCTTCATCAAAATACAAGAAAAGGATGCAACGTTTTAGAAACAAACATTCTTTGTCAAAATCATTATATCGCCCTTGTCATATTTAGTACAGTTTTTTATTTTGGAAAAAACGTATGTACAAGTACTGCTGTAATTCACTTCTGATCATTGAGTACCATTAACGAGATGTCAACTATTTCAACGTTTAGCTCTCACGTCAACCCGAGAAGAGAAAACTGGTTTAGTGTATGTTCAAAATTACTTCAGCATAAAACTCTCAGATACGAAATGTTTACTTTCTCTAATGTTTTGTTTAGAATAGAACTAGATTTTTTAATTGTGTGAATACACATTTGCCTCTTCTTTACACATAACCTGTAGGAGGACACGTAAATAAGATAGTGTGCTAAGAGTCTGGTTTTAAACTTACAGCGTTGCATGCAGTAAATCTGGTAGGAGATATAAGACAATATGACAGAAATATTATTATAGAGGACCATCAACTCCGAGAAATGTCAAAGATATACTTTCATACAAAGGATGTAAAGATGATGCGACACGGATGGAATTGATGGGATGAGGATTTTTAGATAAAGACACAAGGTGAAGGAAATCAGCGAATATATGACACGACAAACTAGAGCTGAAAGATGAGAGGAAATAAATATTTGAAGTTCGGAGGAAATACTGGGAAGACAAATACTCGATTTAGAAAAGAACGAAGAGAGCATTTTGTAAACATGTTTGCAAATTCACCAAGAATATGATCCAAAAGATAGAAAGTAGAAGACTAGTTTCTTGAATACAGCTGAAACGACAGTCAGTATATCAGTTTGAGGACAGATACACAATCAAAGACGTTTGATGACTAGCAGCTGCTGAGGAGGTATACATCCCAAGAGAGGAAAGCATCCCGTACAGTAATAGGTCAATACAGATCTATTTTTCTTCTTTGGGTTTTAATAGCAATCGTGACAAACTTATCACCAGGCTTCCTTAATTTCCTAAAGCATGCTGCATGATGTTTCACACAATCCGAGATGAACGAAACGAACTGACTTTACCATAATGCAGTTTTTTAAGACTTATGACTGATTCCGTCATTAGGTGTTCCATGCATGAATTCTGTGGATTAAAAACAGTCAAGTAAATTATCTGATTTACTGTGATTGCTTGCAAATGCGGTTTACAAAGGAAAGATCAATACAACTAATAGAGAAGATCTGGAAATATTCATGAATTCATGGAGTAAAAACTGTCTGCCGATTTACGCATGTAGGCTTGATCTGTATTCTACTTGACCAATGACCGAATGATGGTGAGCAGTTATAAGGTGTCTAAAGGAGATTATTACTCGGGGAACCGTAAAATTAAAGTCCTGTTGCTTAAGGAGGGTATGATTGATAGGAAATTTCACTTAAAGATTAGCGTGACTTCAGTTGTACAGTGTTGGAGAAGACTCTAAAAGAGTTGTAATCTTTAGCATTCTAATGACCTGGGAGATAGAAAGCCAACAGTAGAAATTAAAATAATAGAGCAGAGACTGAACACCATCGACTACTGTAGACATTCATGCAAGCTGACACTATTATGTCATCAGGTTGGTCTTTGGACGAGACTGAAGTAGTCTTGGGCTATATACGGAGTTGCTCTTTCCTGCTTGGAATACATGTAGAAAATAGATAGACCAGCTGTGGGATATGATCCATTATATCCATACAGGAAGAAAGTGAGCTAAATGGCTACCGGTGTCTTACACAGCGGCTTAACAAAAAGAACAACAAAAGGCTAGGACAGTTGTACAAACGGATATAAGATGCTGATCATCATGAAGTTATTTGCTTGTTACTAGTCCTTGGTAGATAAAAACATACAAAATCAGTTGTACATGCAAAGCAGAGAACATGGATGACATGAAAGATTTATAAGGCGCAGTGCCTTTGAGTTATCCATAGAGTGCAGAACCTTCCATATTCCGTATTACTACTTCAACAACCTCACATCGTGTAAATTTACTGAATGGAGGCGATGTTAAGTGTGAGATAATAAAGAATGATTGAAGCATCCGCTGAGATACATGTTATCTATTATCCAGATGGACTCACGACTAATCCCCCCTCCACCACCCCCCACCCCAAGTATGTTTTGCACGCCAGCAAATTATAAAGCAAGCAGGACATTTAGTTTGTTCTAGCTGTTTCGGATCAAACCAGTCAACAGGCAAAGCAGCAATCAAGTTTGCATCAATCGGTTATGACCTAGAACTGTGTGTACCAAGCTGAGTTTGTCATTACGTCGCAGGTCTCCGAGGAAATGGCGGCACCTATGCCTATGTCAGGCCATATCTGGTTTAGGTTTAGATAAACTCTAATTACATGAATCCTGAAAGTGTCATGTAGAAACGATATTTTGGATGAAAATTAAAGGAATTTGAAAAGGTATGCAGATCTCGTGGCAGATTGCATAGAGGCTCGATGTGGAGTCACATACTTCCAAGTCGAAGTATCTTTGCTATCTGACTCGTCCATCATTGCAATTCTCTGGATCATCTTAAAGTGAAATAAGCACAGGATACAAGAGTGATGGTACACAGTTTAGGGATGAGGAAACTTTACTGGGATATTTGAACTTGAGCGGCTGGGCTTCGTGGATTTCGACTTGACTTAAGTGTCAATTGCTGTTTCATTGACAAACGCCCCCACGTTTCAATTCATAAATGAAGGGAGGTAGTGCATTAGAGCAGACGGGAGACCACCATGTAAACATCAAACTGTAATCTCTATTTTTAAGATTTCCTTGCACGCTAAATATCAAGTATATCAAGATTGATGGAATATCGTGGCTAAGAAGTTTCTTGAGTGAAATTAGAATGGAGGCAGTGTAAAATTGAACAATGCAAATGAAATTCTCCTAAATCATGTGTTCTTATGTTGGTCCAATAATGGTCCCGAAAGAAAATGTTTTATTTGAGTTAGTCAGCACTGGGTTGCACCGCAAACACTGGAACTAGCGTACATAAATTATATTTAGTTAGCAAAAGAGCTCTTATATGCCAATTGGAAGTTTGTTGATATTATCATTTCATCATCTTTCTTTTTTATGTACAGAATAAGTGACCTTTTTAGTATAATGGCTAAATATTGAAACTATTTCTTAAACAGACACGTAATTGCTTATTTGCAGAGTACCATCAGCAGTGACTATATCAACCCCAAAGGAGGTTACTCTAACGAATAACAATACTTGAATTAAATTATAAAACAAAAATATTACAAGTGCCATACTTTTAAAATCTTTGTGGTTCAGCAAAACTTCCCAAACACTTCTTTGGTCACAACGACGATTTTGATCATTAACTGCCTCAGAATTATGTCTCAAGTCCACCGCTTCCTTGGGAGTATCTCTTTTACAAAAAGAAATCAACTGCAAAACAAAGAAGTATCGTTGTAAATTAAATTGACTATGCAATGAATTGAAAAACACATTATTTTTGGCAGCGATTTAATAAGATGTTTATATATTTGGAGAAAAAAAGTACTGCTTGAAGAGCGACAATTCAACCTGTTCGATTTTCATTATGGTTTGATTTCATAACCTATGATTCAGGTAACCACAAACCAATTTATTTTTGAGATGGTTAACATATCAGTTTTTACATGGAGTTTCATGAACTTGGATGCAGATGCCAGTAACCCGATTATCTTTGAAATTATTAGTCAAAAACATCATAACGATGCCTCGACGTCCTAAAGAAAAAGAAGAAGAAGACAAAGAAACCATTAAAACACAGATTAACCACAACTGGAAAGTGCAAAGTCCCTAAATTTAGTCCAAATAAAATCAATCAATCAATCAAAGAATGAATTAATCGATCTAACCGATGATATATATTGAGAGCCCATTAATGAAGCTATCACATTGTCCTCTCTGTCAGGGATGAATCTGCAATCTGAAACAGGGTTAAGGTTATATGCTTTGATATTAGCAGGATCACAGAGTTGGTCATTGTATGGTTCCTTGGTAATGAACGACGTTCCCCTCAATTGCCTAGTGCATCTGAAATAAAAAAAAATTCAAAATATATCTGGAGGTTATTAACTACATTTACCTGCTTGAAGAATAATAAAATCACTAGAGCCAATGCTTGATAGGATTCATTATTCATGCAGTTCCGAAATGCAATGATGTACATGCTCCGGTACATAAGTATGCTGCAGACTGGATGTAGTTTTTAATTTGGATTTACTAGGGTGCTTTATTTCGTTGAATTGTCAAATGGATGATATAAAACTTTATTGATAAAACGCTTTTCAAATCTATTATAGCCTTAATCAAAGTATCTATATCTTCCGGTGTCGGTATAAAATTGAGACCTTTTGAAAGTAAACCGTGCTCCGCTGAAGTCAGAGCGTGACGTTCCGAGACTGGATTGCAAACTTATAAAATGTAAACTGGTGCTGACTGTACGTAGACGCCGTCTCGACCGTCCAGTGTAGGCGTCACGCCCGGTATGGAATAAAATCAAAGTTTTTTTTGTGATAAAAGAACTTAGCATGTCAAAATTCCTGCACTCGTCAAAATGAAAGTTTCGTAGAGTAATTTATCAGCTAGTAGTCCGATATCTGCATTGGGAAATGACTGCTTTGCCAAAGTAACTCTAAGTTTCCGACATTCTGCAGGAACAGTCTGATCACCACATTTTGTATATAATTAATTCCGATGTCAACAGCTACTTTGCTGACGTTTGTTTGCGGCTCCGACTTCTTGGCCAAATGCATCAGATGCTGTATCTCGGCACGACGAAAAGAGTTTATCTCGGCCTTCTAGAACCTGTACTTGTCTTGTCGAGACCGTGTTCAATTAAAAGTGCAAGTTACCACCACATCCTTACAAAATTTCGATGGGGATTATACATCGCATTTTCGTTGCATTCTCGTGTGCATCTTCTCAATATTGTGTTGCTGAGTGCTCGAATTATAGTGGTTGGAGGGGTTAGTCAAGGGAAATGTCACATGTAAGTCCTAATGGGTGTTCAGGTGTGTATACAATCTGCATAAGACCTGTCAGAAATGTTGGAATTAGAAGCATTAGGTGTCAGTGCTAGGGGAAGCGAGTTACGGAGGTAAGAATGACAGACGGATCAACATTTGGAGGAAAGCTGCTTCTGCTGCGTGGGAGCTGTGGTGGCTCAGTGGTTAGCGTGCCGGATTCAAGACCGAAAGGGTGCGGGTTCAGATCCTACCATCGGACCAGCCTGAGTCAGTTACAGTGCTGTTAAAAGAAATTGGGGAAGTGCGTTTGTTAAAACTTTATCTCGGTGTCCGCCAGTCTGATTGAATTCATTCAAAACGATATATATATTTCGACTTGTGAAGGGGCATTTAGGATTATTTGTGATTTAATTCACAATACTGTACGTTTCTCTTGAATTTTCAGTTTGTATTGTAGAGAAATAAGTAGCTTGTTGATTTTACTTACATTTTTAGTTTAGTTTTCTTTCTGCTGCTTATTTGAAGACTTGAGTCGTAACAGTAGGCATACCTCGATTCACTGTTAACATCTTTAACATACGTCATACACTGGCGCTGTTCTTCTCTAAATGGACTCTAACATTTAGGCTGAAAATTTTGCATCGCCTTTAGACTGAGGTACATATCAATCGTTGTTACGTATGGATGTAATTTTAAGCATCTCTTTTACTCTACGTATGAATAGCAATCAGCAATAGTTTCTTGCTGTAATAATACATGTATCCGTATAGTTAAGAATTAAAGTCGAATGTCAGACCTGTTACATGACTCACTCTATTTATTCATAGTTCGTATTTCGCGTCAGAAGATAAATTATGGAAGAAATTTGAATAAAATGTTGTGTCGATCAGTCACCAACATCTCTGTGCCTCTAAAACAAAACAATATTGATAGAAGAAAATTACCTGGTTGGTTCATATTAATAAAAGAAAATTACCTGGTTGGTTCCCATTTTCCATTCATTTGATAAAACTTGTCCGTTGGATTAGTTGGGTACTCGTCATACACGCCCCAGTGTAAGTGACCCCACTCATGCACAATGATATGATCTGTCAAACAAAAACAGCCAATGAAAGACAGAAAGTTATACAGTAACTGATAAAGTGACATACTATAATAAAGGAACGCAAAAACTGGCAGTCGAACTCATAGCTACCTATCAAGATAATTAGAGAGACAGACGGACAGAAACAGACATATTAGCTAAAAGGATAAATGGGTATAATAGGTAGGTAGTATGTAGACAAGATGTCAGTATCAGTGACCTAATTAGTAGGATATAATACATCTAGCTACATACAAATATACAATTTATGGAAAAGCAAGAAAGATAACAGCTTCTTAAAATATTCAAGTATTAATGGAAACTTGCCCCAGGCTCCAAACTTTGGAGTATCCCCAGCTTGGAATACTAAACACGAAGGAAGCTGCATGAACTTGGCAGGTTTACCACATTCCTCGAGCCCTATTACATTAGGCTTGGACACCTCCTCACAGTCCGTAACATATATAAATTCCTCAGAGGCCATCTTTGGGATTAGGCGATATTCCCCTTTCGATGACCATTTTTTAGGAAGGACGATCGTAATTTTCCTTATGTATGCTCGTCTCTCCGTCACCGTGAACATCGTCTCCGAAGCCTCCGTAAATATTTCCTGCAGGAATAAAAAAACAAGACAAACTTAGGGAGAGATCGTGGAACGAAGACAGCGGAGAGACGAAAAAGAAAAGGAAAAAGGAAGAACAAGACAGGAAAACCTACTAGCATCTACATTACGATGAAGACCTAGAAGAGACAGTCTACGACAGTCGAAAGATTAACTACATTTCTGAATTTGTAATAAAATCATAAAAAGATTACGGAAAAAATAGTCATAATAATAACAAAAACAAAAAATCCCCAAAAATATAACAATAAAAGAAAATAATAATAATAAAAAATATAATAATAAAAAATGCTAATGAAAAATAGTCCTTCTAATTTTAAATTATTAAACAATAACACCTTCGGGTAAGAATAACAAATTTGGAAAAAGACATTGCAAAATTTTATAACCATAAAAAAGGGGGAGGTACCCTAACTGGTCTGAAAATATCAAACATGGGATAGCCTCCCCCCCCCCAAAAAAAAGAATTAAAAAAACTTCAGTCATTTGAATCTATACTCATTTCGCTACAATTAACATAGTAACATCTACGAAAGTTATACGCAAGGTGAAGGTCAAAAAGACGAAAAAAATTTCTAAGATAAATGATTCTTACTGAATGAGACTAAAACGTTGATTTTCCTGTACATTCAAAAATAATTCTTTAACTACCACAAAAGACCACGTGACTCCACAACCCTTGCCCCGCCCTCCAGGTGGGTAAAAATTCTAAAACCGTAGTTTAAAGAACATAATCTAATTATATCACTCGGATTAGCAGTTAATTATATCTCCATTACTGAATGTTTGTATGTGTATATAACTCTAGCATCCTTAGATGACTTCAAGAAATACAACTGAGAAATCTTGAAGGAGGAATCGCCGCATTGCAAATAAATACGACACTAATATATTTTCAACAAAGGTTCAACATTGTGATGACTCTACTCTGTATAATCACATGAGAATCCAATACAGCTATCAAACAGTTTCCAACGCTTAGATGATATTTTTACTTGCTTCACGTGTTAAGAAGAAAAACGAGTTTATTAAAACCTTGAATACATATTGCATTGCATTACTCCATAAACTTTTGAGGAACGAGTTACAAAATTTTATAATGTTTTTCTTATGTAACTCTAAAAATGTCACTACTTTTAATTTCATTAAACCGTATGCAAGTAATTCTTCACACACAAACACACACACACGCACGCACGCATATACACACATTCTTAAATAAAACCATCTATTGTCAATACAGTGAAGGCAAAGACATTGTACGTTTCAGAACATTTGTCGACTTTCTAAAATTGTAAAAATATTAACTTTGACAAAAATGGCGCCTGTACTGTGAATCTACTGCAATACCATTGAATAACTGTGGGTCATCATAAAATATTACCCTATCTGCAGCATTGCAAATTATGTATATTTATTTTTAAAAGAAAAATATAAGATAAGCAATATTACAATAATCAGTAAAGAAAACGTTGATGAAAAAGTGAAACCCCACGCTAGAGAGTGTGAATAAATATAGATATGCAATTTGTCAAAGATTATATCCATAGCTTGCAGCTCAGAAGGGCAGAGCGTCCGCCTGTCACACCGAGAGACTTGGTTTGAGTTTTTAGAGAGAATTTTTTGTTATCAGCTAACCTTTTTAATGCGACAGATACTTCCAGTCTCAATCATGACCATTTTTAACTAAAAACTAAATTTAGCTGATTGCTGAATTTTGACACGCAAGTTCAATCATAAAACACAAACATAATTTATAGTGAATCATCAGTCACAAAGTGTGAATTAAATGATGCAAGTGCAAGTTTTAAATTGGTTTGCAAAAAATACACTTTTTTTTACAAATGACTGGTAGTAAATTTGTGCTTATTCTTCTAACGAAAAGGGGTGGAGAGTTGGAGTGTTTTCGGGTCCTATTAACCATTGAAAAAAATCAACAATAAAGGATAGGCCTTGGCCAAAGTCCACCAAAAGGAAATTATTGCATGTTTTTGGCCAGTAGTCCAGCAGAAAGGACTTCACTCTATGTTCAAGAGTTGTTGGTCAGGAGTCCAGCAGTAAGGACTTTACTGTATGTTCAATAGTTGTCTACCAGGTTTCCAGTAACAAGGACTTTACTTTATGTTCAAGAGTGGTAAGCCAGGAGTCCAGCAGAAAGGATATTACTTTATGTTCAATTGTGTTTGGCCAATAGTCCAGCAGAAAGGACTTCACTATATATTCAATAGTTGTGGGCAAGGAGCCTACCAGAAATGACTTTACTTTATGTTCAATAGTTTTTGGTGAGTAGTCCAGCAGAAAGGACTTCACTCTATGTTCAAGAGTTGTTGGCCAAATGTCCAGCAGCAAGGACTTCACTGCATGTTCAGTATAGTTGTTGTCCAGGAGTCCAACAGTAAGGACTTTATGTCCAATAGTTGTTGGCCAGGAGTCCAGCAGAAAGGACATTATGTTCAATTGTTGTTGGCCAGGAGTCCAGCAGAAAGGATTTTACTGTATGTTCAATAGTTGTTAGCTGAGAGTCCAGCAGAAAGGACTTTATGTTCAACAGTTGTAACAGTCCAGCAAGAAGGACTCTTTGTCCAACAGTTGTTGGCCAGGAGTCCAGCAGTAAGGACTTCATGTTCAGTGGTTGTTAGCCAGGAGTCCAACAGAAAGGGCTTTACTGTATGTTCAATAGTTGTTGTTGAGCACACTTTCTGAAGATTAATAGTATACTTCCTTAATTTCTTTTTGCATACGATAATAATAGCTCGTGATTTCATTGTTTCGAATATGTACCATGTATGTTGTCTCTAACATTTAAATTTTATGAGAGATAGAGAGAAATGCTGTTGCTGTTAACTATTGTACATAAAGAACATCAAAATATCTACCTATACAGAAACTTCATTTAAATATTTCTAATATTTTTTCTTGCTTGTAAAGGTAATATATATATATATATATATATATATATATATATATATATATATATATATATATATATATATATATATATATATATATATATCATGTTAACGACTGTGTTAAAATCTAAAATATGGTCATTTTTGTGCCATGCAATTTTGCAGACAGGCCATAATTTATCTACGAACTTCTTTTATTTAACCATGTTTACATTTATTGTTCTATGTATGAATATATGAGAGAGAGAGAGAGAGAGAGAGAGAGAGAGAGAGAGAGAGAGAGAGAGAGAGAGAAGAAATAATTTGGGTTTATATTATTAGTTCTATTACACATGGCAATTTTTTAAAATATTGTAACCTCTTTTATATTCTTCAAAATTTGAATAATTTGTTTGAATCAAGATATTTGTATTATTTCATTTCCATTTACTCTCGTTGTGTTAAATAAATTGACAACTCAATCAATGATAGCCGGGGCTGAATTTTGCTTTTAATTGTTTCCACTGCAAGCTCTTTTAGTACATACAGCATCACCTACTGTACAGAATATTCATTTGATATCGATCGCCTAAGAAAGTAATAAGATAATTAATTATACGCAAGCCTTTTTAGTACCATAAATGTGCCAGATGTGGCTTCAAAGCTGTTACATAGAACAGCATTCTGTGTGTGCATCTTTGTGTATGTGTTTCTGTGTAATCATGAGAGAGAGAGAGAGAGAGAGAGAGAGAGAGATTTTTTTACTTTGTTTTTTTAACGTAGTTTTAACAATGTTTCAGTCATATCGCTACGATGTCTGCAGTGTGGCAGTTTATAGTGATGTCTAGCACTGGGGCATCATGCCCTGGACATGTAGCATGATGTCCCACTCGGTCATATTATCCTGACACCAGGCCGACCAGTCCTAACACTAACCCCTTAATGTTGATTGCCAAGCGAGGCAGCTGTTAGTACCATTTTTATAAGTCTTTGGTATGGGTTCGAACCTGCGACCTCTCGCATCCGAGGCAGACGCTCTAACCACGCCACCTGAACGGTCGATCAGTCGATCGATCGATCGATCGAGAGAGAGAGATGCTTACTACATAACGTTTGCTGTTGTTGTTGTTGTTGTTGTTGTTGTGGGGCTTAACGCCATTTTTCAGCACACGATAGGCTATACATGGCGGCCAGTATTAACGGTGGAGGAAGAAACCGGGAAATCCCCGGAAAGAACCACCGACCCACGAGAAGCTACTGGCAAGCTTTCTCATATATCCACATTCGCCGAATCCTAGACTCGAACCCACGCAGACAGAGGTGAGATGGCAGTGATCCGTAACGAAGAGCGCTTTAGAACACTCAGCCACTCGGGGCCCCATAACGTTTGCGAATATGGTGCAATTATGTGTTTACTTGTGTACCACACCCAATGGTTATTTATTTCCATAATTTTTGTCTAGTCATGGCAGATTTCATTTCAACACCAATTCAGTGCCGTAATTTTGACTGGGTAGAGCAAATGAAGAGAGATCACTCATGAGGAATATTAATTTTAAAATATCAACAGAAGGACAATGTTGCATACACCCCACTAAACACTCGCGCCATATTCAAATATAAAAAATAAAATCACCAATAAAATTTTAACTGAACACCTAAAAAATTAAAACATTTAACTCCTGAGATACAGGCTAAGTTGAGGAATTATGGAACAGTTGTTGTGATCCAATGGTATGGAACAGTTGTTGTGATTCAATGGTTAAATTTTAAAACTCATTACAGCTGAAGCAGTCAGATTGTTTGAATGAAAAGTGCGCAAATATTTAGTGTCCTGCAAAAGCTTCATGTGGCAAACTATGTCCTTTAAAACGTTTGAAAGTTGCATTTTTCTTTACTTTTTAAGCAATATTTAGATAAGTATTACTAATGACAAATAATACAGCTGGTTTGTGATTATTTTAACGTACCAACAAATATACTCCTTTGAATGAGTCTTTTTTTAAAAATTTAAACTAGAGACGCCAGACCAGAAAGTATACAAATGTTCTAAAATCGAGAAGACAAAATATAGAAAAGGATAGTTCCTGAAAGTGTGTATATTTGTCTTCTTGCTGGTGGTGGTGATGGTGGTGTGTATGTACATATTGAGAGGAAACAATAAGGAAATCCTGTACAAAAAAACATCTTTCATTTCCATCGAAAAGGAACAAATACCAACATTTATGTGAACAAGAAACACCAGCAGCCCTAAGAAAGGCCCCGTCAATAATCATATCAGCCAAACAATATTAAAAAATATTTCAAACATGCAAAGTTTTCGCGTTTATGAATGACTAACTTATGTTTGCAACTGGATGTTTTTAAAAGTAGATAAATTTTAAGTTACATTTAAACTGTGTACAATTCTGATTTTTATTCCATCTGTCATTAATTTTATAACTAAAAAATAAATAAATAGCAACATTCAATTCATCCTTTGTGAATTTTAAAAAAGTCCGTATGTTCAAAAAGACAATATCGATACATTTCGAATTGTAAATTCTTATAATCAGATATATTGAATTCCTTTAGCATGCTTTCTTTTCATCCTTACAGTCTTGAACGAATAAAATGTTGCCGTTAACCCACTAAACTCTCTGACTGGCATGCCTGTTAGCTCATCTTTTGAACTCTTGTTCATTTGTCGGAGATAAAATACGTTGTCATTGGGATATTCACTAGTATAACAGAACGTGGTTTCGTCTTTCATGTTCTTTAAATGTGTTGGGTCCCAACATGAATGCACAAAGAAGTTATACAGGTACAAAGCAAAGTAACCTTTTAATCGTGGGTTTGTTTTTTTTTTTTTTTTTCAACTTGATGTAGTTAAGGTCGTAAATAAAGCATTTGGATAACCTTAGCACTTTACAGACACCATGGATAAATTAAATTAACTAGGCCTTCATTTTTCTTGGGCTGAGAAAATCAAATAATTCTCAGTAATTGCTCTCTTGGTGATAGAGCTTTTGACACTTGAAACATCGAATTACGTTTGAACATATTTTTACAGTTGTCCTTTCAGAGGTTTTCCATTTATTTTTCAAACCCTGAAATGTTCACAAGTTTGAAGACATCCCTTTTAGAATCATCAGAAATTTTATATACTAATTTGCGACGGCATCTATTCCCGTATCTTAATTATTTTTGTTACGATTTCGAATGGCCTTGTGCACCTATTCAACAGTAATAGATATATTTAATATCTCCTTTTAGTTTAAAAATAATTTAACCTTGTGTCTGCTATTAAATTTAGGAATTTTGTTTTTATAAAGTCGTCTTGACTGCATTAATTCAGTTCTAACGATGGTGTCGATTGGTGCAGCCTTCGTGCTAGGTTGTACTCACATTCCTTAAGAAAACATTTAAAATAGCTTGCTTATCCCTGACCTCACCAAATATTTCTCAAACCAAAAGTGAATTACATCGGAAAACATACCACAAACTCTATCAAGCATCGACCGATCGGGAGAAAAAAAAAAACCTAATAACTTGTGGATTAAATTCTATGAATCATCCATCAGTCGGAAGAATAAACACTTTGCAAATCGTAGATTAAATCTTCAACAAATCTAATATTTGGCTTCCACATTAATATTTGCAAAGCTTGTCATATTTGTTGCATTCCGTCCTATAAATAAATTTGACAGGTTCAATTTGTTCTTCATTAAATTATATTATTTATATCAGAACACAGACTTGATCTGCCGCTGCATTATGCAACGGCAGATAAGGGTCTATTTCTTTTCCTGTTGGACTCGACTTATAATCGAGTTGAGACAATAAACAACAAGCGATACATTTTTACAGGTGAACTGACCTATATCTTTATCACTTCTCATGCGTCATTTACGATGAAAAGATTCATGGATTTACACATTTCAATTAAATCAATGGCCATGATTAAAAATTCTTTGTATACCTTATTTTCAATGGTTAGGAATACCCAATATAACTAGGGTCAAAGCAGACTTGAATATTACAACTGTCATTAATTTTATAACTGAAAAATAAATAAATAACAACATCCAATTCATCCTTATTTGAATTTAAAAAAAGTCTACAATATTTGGTTGAGTGCATAATACTTACCTATCAATTACAAAACAGACATATAAAAAAGACAATCATTGTATAGGAATTTACAAATTTTATAAAATGCGTAGAAACACAGATTACTTTTTTGATACGCTAATTAGGTGTGAGACGGTATATCGCTAAGCACATATTCACTAGCAGTCGGTACTTCAGAGACAAGATTGGATTACTGCTGACGATAAAAAGATACATAATCACCGGATTTTTTGTCAACAGTTTGTTTCCTGCAGATAAATATGTGAATAATAATAATAATGATGACTTTGTATAGCGCCTAATCTTTAGAAGCTCTAAGCGCTTTACAACATTTGACAACACTTAAAAAACATATATAATGGTATGATTACAAAAATAAAAACAAACACCACGAAATTAGAAAACAGAAAACATGCTGGAAATATTTAAGGTAAGGAAACATTATTAGGTCTTTAAGTCTATTCTTGCAGTTGAAATAGGTGAGTTTTAAGAGCTCTCTTGGATGAGATCACTGTGTCTTTTTGTCTAAGTTTAGTGGGCAATTCGTTCCACGTTGCTGGGCCCTGGTATGCAAAAGAACGTTGTCCATATGATTTCATTTTCATAGTGGGAATAATGAGAATACGGGTGTCAGAAGAGGAGCGTAAGTATCTTGCTGGTGTGTACACATGGGTGAGGTCAGATAGGTATGTTGGACTGGAACCCGTCAGTGAAACGTAGCACAGAGAACAAATTTTGTGTTTAATTCTGGATCGAATGGATAGCCAGTGTAGGGTACAGAGCAGGGGGAGGCGTGCTCTGATCGTGGTACTCTAAGGATGATCCGAAAAGCTGTGTTTTGAACTTTTTAAAGTTTCTGGAGTAGATATCGAGACGAACCAGACAGAACTGAGTTACAATAGCCCAGTCTTGAAACTACTAAGGAACACACAAGTGTTTTAGTGGTATCAACTGAAAGATACTAGCGAATGGAGCTGATGCGTCTCAGCTCAAGATATGCAGCTTTGCGTATGTTCATGACATGTTGGTGCAATGAGAGAGTACTGTCGAGAGTAATACCTAGGTTTCGTACTGACTGTCTGAATTTAATGTTGGTGTTGCTGATATTTATTGTCTGAAGTAAAGGATGTGAATGGGACAGTCTGTGAATAAATGTGTAATTAAATTATTTAATTTCCAATACGTGAAGATCATCCCATTTTGCATCCGAAAAATCGAAAAGCTTTAACCTATAAACAAAACTAACAAAATCTCGACATAATAAATTGTTCTTGAACCCACACAAATTCAACAATAGAAAACTTACTTAATTCTTTATTTTGCATGTATGATACAAGTACATCTATTGATGAAACGTCATTCACACAAATTTCCCCTTAATACCACCATGTTGACATACGTAGGATGGTTCATATATCGGACAACAAGCTTTATTTCATTTCTTTACGATAAGGTTATGTGAATCACCTGGGTGAACTTGTTGACCCACAATAAAGGCCTTACCGACTACTTATCTGGACCAAAGACTAACTTTCCGTCCCTCTGTATGTTGGGGCAAATGATTACATTATGTAGTACTATCTAGAAACAAGTCAAAACGTACTCAAGTCAAAAAGTACGTAAGTCGAAACGTAACCCAAGTCAAAAGGTACACAAGTCAAAACGTACCCAAAGAAAAGCATGTCCCAACGTTCAGGTTCGGAGATTTACTGTTTTAGTTTTATATGGTGAATGTTCCGTATATCGCTAGATACTACTTCTCAGTAATTTGTGAATAGGCATAGGTCGTTTTAGATTGCTTTTGTTTGAACACTGTAGATAAGATACCCTGAATAATATAACGACATCTTGGCCTTTGAAATTTCCTTTGATACTGAGTGCCCTTTAAATAATTTATTTTGAAATAACGTAACACCATACGGTTAGAGATATAATTTGCAAATAAAATTAGTCTGTAGGGGAAGAAAAATACGCAAACCAAAGAGAGAGAGAGAGAGAGAGAGAGAGAGAGAGAGAAATATTACTTGTGAATTAGATATGGCTTAAGAAAAAGGTAAATTCAAAATCAAAACTTATTGCATCAAATACAAAATGTGTTTACACTGCAAAACACAAAATAGAACACAAATACGGGTTATTTGGATTTGCACAAAAATGGAAGCAATATACTTACCAGTAAACATTCACGGATAGACAACACTGATGAACACTTTAATCTGCAGTGAGTAATATTTAATGGAATATTTTCAGATTATTAAAGTCCAAATAAATATAGATACAAGTATAATAAATACCGTAATACAAAAGATAAACACATCGTATGCCATATATGCATTTCTGGATGTTAATAGCTTTATGACAACGTAACAATATTGTAATTAACAGCTTTATTTGTACGTATTAAAAGCATATAGAATTTCCAGTAATACTAATAAATTTATCAGATTGTTAGTAAGTCGAGCGTGTAACACGACCCTACTCTGCATAATGAATTGAATTTTCAATTAAGAAAAACTTCGACTTATAGGCGTGTATATGCGAGAATAAAAAGTTTCAAAATTATTTCTGTACTTAAGTGTACAAAAAAGGAAATTTCCGTCGATATACAACCGACATTTTACCCTTGAAATTTTTTTTCTCGGCAAACAGCAAAATTTGTGAGCTCTCATTGTTACGAGAATTAGCTTTCTAACAAATATCAGAGTAATGTACGTTTAGAAGATGACAATAACATATATACGCGACTCGGTTACTGTGACAATGACCAGCTTATGATAAAAAAATGTTGAAAAAAGTGAGAACAGAGAAAGCACCACAAATTAAATTGGATTTAGGATGGTATTTTACAGGTGTGCTAGAATATAGTGTTTTAGACCGCTCCTGTGGCCTAGTGGTTAGAGCGCCTGCCTCGGATGCTGGAGATCGTGGGTTCTATCCCCGGCCGAGTCATACCAAAGACTTACAAAAATGGTACTAACAGCTGCCTCGCTTGGCGCTCAACATTAAGAGGTTAGTGTTAGGACTGGTCGGTTTGGTGTCAGGATAATGTGACTGGGTGGAACATCATGCGTGTCTGCGGGATGCTGCCCCAGTGCAAGACATCACTATAAACCGCCAAACTGCAGACATCGTAGCGATATGATGAAAAATTGTTAAAGCTACGTTAAAAATCAAAATCACACACACACACACGCACACACATATAGTTCAGTTCACTTGTCAGCGCTAAATCAGATTAAAGCCCCAATGCCACCCTTACGTGCAAGAAGTCGTATATGCCAGATCATCTGAACAATACTGAATCTTGAAGATACTGGTCCTAAACATCGTAGAGTTCCATTACAACCAGATAACATCGACGTTTCATCACATTATCCGCCACGTAATTTTTCTTCAAACTGAGTAACCTGGCCATTTTTCATGTGTACGAATTAATCCGATGTTGATCGGCGACATCTGTAGGTCACACGATTTCAGTCGAAAGCTGGAACACAAGATTTGATGACATCACCGTTGTAAACATACTAAGTTAACACCCGGCTATATGGGATTCTCTTCAGCCCTAGTTCTCCCTTCAAAGCATTCAACGCCCTGGCTGATTGCCAATATTCACCCCAGTTTTATTATATTATCTAATGCACACTCATTTTTTCTTTGATCCGCTTAAAAAATCGGACCTGCCTTTATTCCTTCCCTCTTGAATCAGTTTGTGCGCCTCCGGCAAATGTTATTAGATTAGTCTCTAACAGAATTTGTCGAATATATCACATCAGTGCATTTTGGAGCACTTCCATAAAAGAACGGAATTACGAGCGACTTCGTCGACTGAATTAGGGGTGGCACCTCTTAATTCTAAACTGAATAATTAAACGTCGTTTAAACCTAACATCTTGATTTGTTCAAATATCGGTTTGTCAGAAAGCATTTTTAAAGAAAACAGCAAATCATTTATTTCCATCCAAGCCTAAGATTAGAAGAATGGTGAAATTTATGATAAACCGTGGCATTGGGGCTTCAATGTAACATTGCATTTGATAGGGCTACCGTGCAGCAGCTGCAAGAGAATAAATTGCAAGACAGCTGTCGGCCAGGGAAGGTTTTTTTTTTTTGTTTTTTTTTTAAATGATACCAAAAAATGCACTATAAAATATATTATTTTGTAATAAATCGCAGAAATCGGTCAAATTTTGGTATGGTAATGTTTGTATAAGTACGTTTTGACCTGGGTACGTTTCGGTATTCATAGGTACGTTTTAACTTGGGTACGTTTGACTGTAAATCGAATCAACGTTCAGTACCGTGTATAACCCATATCAACAGCATACAGCGTACATACAATTCTACCGTCGAACAATAAGCCGGCAAATTGGGATCCACGCTCTTAACTTAAAATTATGAGTAGAAAGAACAGCCTGTGTACCATAATGATACGTTTCTGAACTTGAAGATGAGACTGAGATTCCACTATCAGCCAATCAGAAACGATATTTCAAACTTCATTTGTGACTGATTGGAACAAAGTCTTATGTTTAAACACAAACCATAGATTTGTATGGTTTTCATATTCTACATTATTTATAGATGCGCATACTTTGTGTACGTTCGCTTTATAGTGTCTAAAATGAGACCATGTGGGGTTGGGGACTGGGGCGCCCGCAGAATTCTTTTTTTTGGGGGGGCTGCAAACATATAGTGGTCAGCTATTAAGTTTTACGGATGTAGGCTAAAACATGTTTAGAGTTGAAATGGGGGGGGGGAGCAAGTGCTCCTCCCCCTCTTGCCCCTATGTGCGGGCGCCCATAATTAGGGAAGGTAAAGGTGATGTGGTTACGGCTATAGAACTCCTAATTTCATTGTGGTCCTTTCAATTACGCAATGTTCTAAATTGCAACCACTCGCGCAGTCTTTCCCTCCGTACATTTAAATAGTAATGACGCACACTGATGCTGACAAATTTGTGTACACCTAAGTAGTAAACACTGAAGATACACAGCTTACGTTACCCCGCATTTCTCACTGTTTCGTTACTCACCCCACCCCTACTCCCGATAATCTTGCATCATGGGATAGATCAGTGTTGAAACCACCGAAAATAAAGTGTTAGGTTTAAGTAAATACAATCTCTAGGTTTATATACTTATCGAAACATTAAGTAGATAAGTAAGTTTTTTATTCTGGTGTTTTACGGCACACCAAACACTTGAAGATTACATCATGCCGAGGAAAGTAAAGTGTTTTGCCTGTGGACACACCATGATAGCCAATATCAGCCGATCTGAAGGTGGGGAGACGAACCAGACCCGTCACCGATGCTCCTGAAGTATGCATACTTGTATATTTACCTACGGTATTCAGTCTTTCCATGGCTGTTTACAACCTAGATAACAGGGGCCCGTTTCACTAAAGTGCCTAAGATGTGCGTAACGTACGTCTGCCGTAAGTTACGCAAACAACTTTGCTTAAGCCAAATTTACCCGTTTCACTAACGTTCCATAAACTACGAATGAACGTAAATACTCGCGTAACTTAAGGTAGGCGCCTAGCTGGCGTACGTTTTGCGCAAGGAAAAAAAATGGCCGCTTTTATCATCTTCGGACTGAATAAAAATAAAAATATCGGACGAAGTTTGCGACGATAACGTGTGTTCCCGGACAGTACACAGGTCCTGAATACTTTGTATGCTCGCAGTTTAACATCAAGATATCGCTTTCCAAAAAACATTTTTCTGCAACTGACAGATTTGGTGTGAGATGATATACAGAGACCAACACCGAGATCTCATCTTATGCCCGCACATATTCAGGTTTGTATTTTGCCTCTTAAATTTAAATATGCCACTCGTAAATACCCTGTAAAATTAGCATTTACTTGCCCAATGAGAATCGGCTAACTGGCAGGGGGTTAAGTGGGGTATTATTTTGGTGTTGAAAGAATACTATTATGCAGTGTGTGTGTGTGTGTGTGTGTGTGTGTGTGTGTGTGTGTGTGTGAAATAGAACACGAACTTAAAACTATTTAAAAGACACAATTAGTAATATACAAAAAGCATGCCGAATTGCTTTTTAATTAGCTTTTCATTTAACGTTGTACATTATTAAGTCTTTACAACGGTGCGTCTTGAGACTGACAATGCAGTCTCTCCTCCCAATATTCTTTTTTTCAATGCAGTGATTTAATTGTACAACAAAGGACCACATACATCTTCCCCTGTATTACAAAACATAAATATATGTCAGTACGATGCATACAGATGTATGGTAAGTATCAAAGTAATAAATAGCAAGTTGAACACCGCTGACAGTTTATTATCCCAACGAGTCTGATGTTTTATTACCCTCCCCCCTCCCACCATAAAAAACAACTACTAAACTTTGCGACAACACCAAATAACTTCATATGTACGAAAAATATAAATTGTACTATAGATGAAGTTATTTCGTGTTGTCACACATTTAAGTATAGATAATATTTTTTGTATCTTTCGTGTTTTATTGATAAACGTCCGACTCCAGTACTTACAACCAAATTACTAACCTTACAACAAACGTCCAAATGATTTTTTTTTTTTTCTGGGTTAGGTGGGATTTGGTTTACCAGCATTTAATAAACATTTAAAATTTTTCATTAAGACACTGGCAAATGTGGGCTGTAACCCAATTCTAGCTACCGATAAGTATACCTCTTGAACTATTAGAGGCTCGATTAAGGGGGAAGTATAAACATGTGGCTCTGATATACATTAGTATTTATTGTTTTATACCAATTTAATTCTATTATTTCAGCAATATATTTTTTTCCACTTTGATTATCATAAAAATGAATTTTTGCATGTAATAAAAGGTTAATGTTAACAGTTTACACTGTAGACTGTTTTTGCAATTGCCCAGAAAATTTCATCCATTTAAAAAAAAAAAAGTTATTGCACTTTCATAGACAATTGCATTCAATTCTTAAAAAATAAAAATTAAATATCAATTTTTGTGTCCTTTAATGTGCATCTTCTTTAGATGTAATATAATATCTTCTTTACAAATGCCCCCCCACCCCAAACTTATTGATGAACTTAACTGAGATGGCAAAATAGCATAAAGGAAATAAAATATACATACTTAAATACAGGCAGAAATA